>APFE031436708.1:0-47208 GCA_000404065.3 Pinus taeda | reverse complement strand
GAGCAGTCCTCTTGGCCCGAAAGCAGTCAGAAACAACAGATCTAGGAGATGGCAGTCGCATGCAGTTCTACCGGCTTCAGATTTGTATCAACAACGGACGCGGCCCTCAAATAGCTCTAATACCATGTAGGAATTTATAGGGTAAGTTCCTCAGACAGAACACCAAAAGGACACCGCTCACAAACAGGTCACAGATCAATACACCAGTATTTTGACGTGGTTAAAACCCTCAGAGAGGGAAACAGTCCACGGCCTGCGCCAACATGGCTACTACCAATTTATTAATAAAAGAATGAAAATTTACATAAGCTTCTCTCATGCACGGTGAACCTACAAATGACCCTCCTTGCGCTTTAAATAGAATTCATGGACCAATCGGGTGTTAAGCCACGGATCAAGTGTCGGTAATACCGAGGAGAGAATGAACCGTCAGATCACTACATATCGTGACCGTCGGATTGTAAATTACAAATGTACATAGTAAAGAAACACACTTTACCTAACTCTATACTAGACCAAGTTATACTTAACTATTCCTATGTGTCGGAATATCCTAACAAGATGTAATATTCAATGGAAAGGTATTGTATAAGAATCAGTTGCAGGAAAAGAAACAGGAAAAAGAAAACAAGGAATACACAGTTCTTGATGAGATCACTGAAAAATTAAGTGCCTGAAAATAATAATAATCAACAACCACAACAACAGTAACCACCACAACAGCAACAGGCACCCCAAACACCTGAAAGTGGTGTTAGAAGATCTACCAAGATAAGTATAGCCCCTGAATGATACTCTCCTTCATTATATTATTTATTGTTGACTAATTCTGGTGAACCCAAATGTTATGAAGAAGTAATGCAAGTTGAAAGCGGGAAGAAGTGGGAGCTAACCATGGAAGAAGAGATGGACTCCTTAATGCATGACTAGACTTGGGACTTAGTCAGGTTGCCTGCAGGTAAAACTACGTTGCAGAATAAATGGGTTTACAGGCTGAAGGAAGAAGATGGAGGAAAACAAAGGTACAAAGCTAGACATGTGGTGAAGGAGTTTGCATAGAAGAAAGGTATTGGTTTTGATGAAATATTTTCTCCTATTGTTAAAATGACTTCAATTAGAACTATTTTAAGTCTAGTAACAGTTGAAGATTTACATCTTGAGCAGTTAGATGTAAAGACAACCTTTCTCCATGGGGATTTGGAGGAAGAGATATATATGCAGTAGCCACAAGGATAAGAGGTGAAAGGGAAGGAGAAACTAGTGTGCAAGCTGAAGAAGAGCTTGTATGGCTTAAAACAAGCTCCAAGGCAGTGGTATCTAAAATTTGACAAGTTTATGTCTGAACAAGGTTATACTAGATGTCACTCTGATCATTGTGTTTATCTGAAAAAGAAAAATGATGGCAGCCATATTATATTCTTATTGTATGTAGATGACATGCTTGTTGCAGGGTATAACATGCAGGAAATAAATGTGCTCAAAATAAAATTGGCAAATTCATTTGAAATGAAGGATTCGGGAGCTGCAAAACAAATCCTTGGTATGAGAATAACTAGAGACATGAAAAATCGCAAATTAACATTATCTCAGAATGAGTACATACAAAAGGTGTTGAAAAGATTTAATATGCACAGTGCAAAACCAGTTAGTACACCTTTTGCTAGCCATTTCAAACTTAGTAAGGAAATGTGCCCAAAGATCCAAGAAGGCATGGATTATATGTCTAAAGTTTCATATGCATCAGCAGTTGGAAGCTTAATGTATGCAATGGTCTGCACAAGCCCTGATATTGCACATGCAATGGGAGTTGTAAGCAAGTACATGAACAATCCAGGAAAAGAACATTGGATGGTAGTGAAATGGATTCTCATATATTTGAAAGGTACCACAAATTAAGCATTATGCTTTGGTGGTTCAAAAATTTCTCTACAAGGATATGTTGATGCAGATATGGCAGGTGACAAAGATAATAGGAGGAGCACTACAGGATATGTATTTATTGTAGGTGGAACAGCTATCAGTTGGGTTTCAAAAATCCAAATTTTTGTTGTACTTTCAACAATAGAAGCAGAGTATGTTGCTGCTACAGAGGCTAGTAAAGAAATGATTTGGTTACAAATGTTTATCAGTGAATTGTAAGGAGAATGATATGGGCACGTTATACAATGATAGCCAAAGTGCCATTCATCTTGCAAAGAACTCAACATTTCATTCCAGGACTAAACACATACAGCTCAAGTACCATTTCATACGATCAGTGTTGGAAGATGGAGAGTTGAAGCCAGAATCCTGCAGATATGCTAACAAAAGTTGTAACCAGGGAGAAACTAAAAATATGCTTAGTTTCAATTGGTCTTCAAGGATGATGATAAGGATGAGAAATAGTTGGCTCCAAAGAGGAGTCATTTTCCAGCAAATGAAGCAGCAGTGGAGTTGCTACAATCATTCTCCAAGTGGGAGATTGTTGGGTGTGAAGCATGATTATTTAGAGGTCTTTGTTTCAGCCAGATGTATACCCCAGGAAGTTTGTACACCCCTCCATGCGGGGGGGTGCGGGGGGGACTTGTCCCCCCCATGGGAGTTCAAGGGGGCTGATCCCCCCCGTCTGGGGGGTCCGAGGGCTAGCGGTCCCCCGGCTGGGGGGTCCGGGGGCCAGTGGTCCCCTGGCAAGGGGTTTCAGGGGTAGCGCCCTCGAAGCTAAAAACATATGTAAAATTGCCTTGTAAAAGTATAGTAATTTCTTGTCAATCTGGGTCGTTCATTAGGCATATGATCTGACGATAGAACTTATGTTTAGTTTAGGGTTTTTGCCATAAAATGTAACCCCTCTCTTTGTATCAAGGCATTGTATTGAGGTTGTGTAATAGATGTGTATTCTCCGAGTGAGAAACAGAGAGGTGAGACTGTGAGAGAAAACAAGGGATATTACAATGGATTTGTTGTAGGTTCTGTCTCTTCATTTTGCTAGATAATAGAAAGGAAGGACCAGTTGTTCAGGGTGGACGTAGCCCAAACTGGGTGAACCACATATATCTGTGTCTCTCTGGTTTTATGCGTTTTCTATGTTTATATTTATGCAATATTCTATGTGTTCCATTGCTCTGTAATATATAATTTTATAACACCTGTTTCAAGTTGAATCCATACCAAACTACTTGGTTGATGTTGCAATATTTATAGCCACTGGTAAATTCCTGAAGGTGTACATAATAACATAGTGAAGGAGCATGATGGTTCACGATGTAGATTACCAGTTGATTATAGGAAAGTTGTATAAGTTGGGCCTTGATCTTGATCAGATATTATGCAGATGTGTTCTTGATCATGAGAGACAAGATGTATTGTGGGAGTGCCATTCAGGAGTTTCAGGTGAGTATGTTTGGGGGCAGGCCACCTCGAGGAAATTGTTGTAGGCGAGACTATGGTGGCCCATAGTTTTCTGAGATGCAAAGGAATATGCCAAGAGGTGTGACGTCTGTCAAAGGGTTGGAAAGCCATCGCACCAGGATGAACTGCCTTTGAAACTAGTGCAGACATTGCAAGCTTTTGAGAAATGGGCAATTGACTTTGTAAGACCTATTAAACCATCAGCATGCCACTCCCATGCCAGGTATATTATCACCGCCATAGAGTAACTTACCATATAGGTTGAGATGGCACCAATCAAAGAGTGCATTGCATACATTTTCGCTAGATTCATTTTCGAGAATATCATCACCTGATTTAGGTGCCCCTGAAGCCTCACTAGTGACTAGGGAACCCATTTCATTAATCAAACGGATGCCTAATTGCTCCAAAACTTCATGATACAGCACCATAAGAGCAACCCATATCACCCTCAAGTAAATGGTATTATAGAGGCCTTCAACAAAATCTTAGAGAGGGGACTCACCAAGATTTTATCGACCAATCGAGATGATTGGGATGAACGGGTGCTAGCCATGCTATGGGCTTATCATACAACCTTCAAGCAGTTACATAAGTATACGCCATTCCAACTCGTGTATGGCTGAGAAGAAGTCGTACCCGTTGAATTTACCATCCCGAGCCTCTTCATCACGCAGGACACTCACATGATGGGGGATGATTCAATTCCAAAACGGTTGGAAGAGCTATGTGAACTAGATGAAGCTAAATTTTTGGCATATTTCCACTAAACTGTTGAAAATTAGAGGCAGAAAGTATGGCACAATAGGCATATCAAGCGGAAATCCTTTATAGTTGGAGAATATGTTTTTCTATATGATAGTAAATTCTTAAGTTTTCTTGGGAATCTGAAAATGCATTGGTTAGGACTCTTCATTGTTGCAGAAGTGAAGGAATCAAGGGTTGTCAAGCTCGCACAACTGGATGGTGTCTTACTATCAGGATGGGTGAATGGTGCACACCTGAAACCTTTCCATGTCTCGAACAATTCTACACCAAATTGGTTGAATCTCTGAAAGGGGATCGTAGGTAGGTTTAGGTAGAATCAGTCAGTTATTTGTAGTATATCAATTGTGTTAGTTAATTTAGTTGGCCAATTGTTCTAGTCGAAGTCGGCCAAGAATAAACTTCCATCATATCTTTTAGTTGTGGAAGTACTTTCACCCCACATGTAAGTAATCATATCTATAATAATTAAGCAATAATTTCCCGTGTCAGTTTGAATTTGGGCTAAATATTTCCTGTAATACCCCTGGCATGATCTCTCATCAACTTATAGGCATTTGCCATCATAGCACCATAATTACCCATCAATTCCACCCTCCTTTTATAGTTGTGTGTCATCTGAGTCGGGTCTAGCTCAGTCATCTTTATTGTTGCCACGGTTGAGACCAAGTGGGGAAAGTTACCACAATAATTAGCTAAGCGGTCTAAGAAAAACTGTAATGTTGGGTTTTTCTATTTATTTTTCCTCGCAACGATAAATTTCTCATAACCAAAAGCCAAGGTGGTCAAATTTCCAAGTCTAGAATCTGTATCTCACTTTCTTTGTTCCTAGCCCAAGTTCTAGCCCCCTGTGTTCTTTGTGTATCAACGTCTCTCTGTAGCAATGACAAAGACTATAATTTCTTTTCCAGAAGTTAAGCCAGATGTAATAATTACAAAGAAATGGCCTCTCTATGGCAAGTATGATAAAGTTGTGCTTGTCTACAATGACCCCTCGGATTCATTCCAGTTTCAAGCACTAAAGGGGGAGGTCTACAAAAACCTGTTACCAAATTTGACGGGAATTAGTCCATAAAAGTAATCGAAGATTTCAGGGGAATCTAGTGGTAGGCATTACAGAATTTAGGAAGCCTTCCACTCTTCGGCACATAAGGAGCATTAATTCAATGCACAAAATTCCTCATCAATGAGATGCATGGAGGATTGTTATGGCTAGACAAGGAATACCCCATCCATGTTGTTGACATTGAAATGCTCATAGGGTTGTCTATTGTCGGAGCTACCGTATCAACTTCCTTCCAAACTGCATCCAAGAGAGGAAAGAAAACAGGTGATGATAATTATTATAACAGGGATGGTACCCAGGGAGGAGGAAAGGGTGCTCTGATAGAGCAAATCAATAAGCCTAACATCAAGTTTTCCTATTACACAATTGTTGGGAAGCTTATGAGACAATTTTCGTGAGGTGAATGCACATTAGACACCATCTCAGTTGTGGAGGCTTATGTGTAAGGCACGCAGTTGAATTGGTGTATCGTTCTGCTATAGGAACTTTTTAATGCCTAAATGATGTGTATAAAAGGGCTACCCACTTTATTTATCGATATATCATTGTGAGGTAGGCCATGTGGAAATGGTGCCCACCAAAGGGCTGAGAAATGGCAATGGTCACTGAATACCAACCACTTTCTCTAAGGTATGTACCATGGTGGACCTGCAAGGACCCCAGAAACAAAGAAATCAATGAGGCTTCCTTTTCGAAATCATATTAGAAGATGTTGGAAGTCACCAAGGCCACACAAAGGATCCCAAAGTCACTACTTAATGACTACTCACAAGATATTTGGTTCGACATCATTCATGGCAGCACTTAGATATGGATGAAGTGTGTCTTTCCCGAAACATTTCAGATGTGATTGCAATAGCTTATGTTAACTTAAGAATCCTTCCATATCGAATTTAATTCCTAGTCAAGGGTTGCTAGAGAAGTTCAAGAGGGGAGGCATATATTTTTTTTTGGAGGAATGGTGCCTCAACCACTGCTGGGAGAAACCCCTGTGACATCAAGGAAGAGGATGGTCGAGGAGACACTGAACCTAGTCATTAAGAGGATCAAGATGTAGATGTTGTCCTTACAAGAAAATAGGGTGAATCTCGGTGCCTCCATAAGTCCATTCCCCACCTTTTCAGAATTTCACAATTCAATATTGCTTGTTCCTTTTACTTGTATCCCTCTTGTTGCTTCGATTACTGTAGTTGGGTGCCACTCTTAGTCAAAACTTGAAATTCTAAATCCCCACCCTATTACCACCAAGCCACCATACGGGCCCAAGAAAAATACTAGCACCACCTCCATCCAAAATGTTGATCTCATTGAGGAAGAGCCCCACTCACACTACCACACACATCACAGAAGAAAATATGCCTTCCACTTCCGCCGCCTCACCATGGTCGGAGAATTCATCACCTCACACATCCTCCACTTATGCCACCATCTCTGACATCCTTCCATCTATACCTGGTATAGAAATGGAAATCTCGACTCTATTATCCAATCAAATACTGAAAATATGAATGGAGCACTTACAGCCCAAATTTCCACCACGGAGACTGTTCAAGTATCTACATTGTCTTTATTGCTCGAATCTGCTCCACTCACAGTCACTAGGCAGTTTATTGGCCCTCCCCTTCTCAACCCCATCACATTCTACACATTACCCCTGCCTGTCAATCCCATCACCTCATCACTACCACTCTCCCACATGGTTCACATTGATCCACAGATATTTGAACCCTCAGAGAGAGTGACATCTCCCCAGGGGAAATCTAAGGAATCAGTTTCCAGTGGGCAATTGTAGTAGAGTTTGTTCTTTGGACCTTCCATAATGAACCCTGATGACCTCCAGAGCTGATCCTCAACCTAATTATTTACTTTCATTCAACTGGTTGCACGCCAAGTAGAGGCATTGCATAGTGTCTTGGCTACTAAGCACAAATATCAGCAACAACATATTCTTACCCTTACAATAGAATGTGACCATCTCCTCTAGGGGAAGCAGAATATCCAGGGTCAACTTGACCATATTACTTAAAATTCCAGGTTTTATGGCCCTTAGTTGCATATATCATGACAAATGCCCCAAAATATTTATTTGCCTACACCCTTATTGAATGTTGTGATCACATCAAAGCATCGTACGTTGGCCTTGTCTCGACCAATCAAGAGCTTAAGAGAAGTATTGTTGCCAATCAAAGGGCCTTACCAGATCCTACCACCCATTATGCAGGTAAAATGAGTAGAAAATAGTAGAGCCAATTGGCCTGAAAGCCTTGATCATCAAGGTTGTGAAAGAAGCTCAAGGCCTTTTGCAACAAGTTCATGACTGATCTAGCTTTCTAGAAAGGAATAATCAACCTATTTACCCTCTATGCCACTACACTAATCATTTATTTAATCAAGCCATGGGTATTCAAGACAAGACCCAGTGGAAGGAACTTTTGGCATAGGTGGATGGCCCTAAGACCCAAATCCAGCACATTGAAGATGAATCGACCAAGACCAACAAGATACTCTGGACCTTTAGCCACCCACACAAGCCCATTTAGAAACACTGCAGCAAATTAACGAAGAAACCGACATGGAATACCCTACTAATGACATGTCTGACCCATCCTACTGCCAAACTTACAATGCAGTTCCTTGCTCAGGCGGGCATCCTCACAAGTACATGGCAGGCAGCTCTCGATGTGTACACATAGTTCAGAAATGAAACCATTGAATTTGTCCTTCAGTTGGGTCCTTCGTTTGAAGGAAATAGCTAAGGAGACATAATCAACCAAGGAGAAGCAATGCAGGGACGAGCACCAGTAGCATCAACAACACCGGTAAAGGATTGACTCGGGGATGAATCAATGGACTGTGGCTGGGGCCTGTTGGGTCATTTGTTTTGGGAACCAAGGTGACACGTTGGAAGGACGACCACATTTCTGCAAACATAATCGTAGGGAAGTTGCAGAGGAGACAACTAGAGAAGAGGAAGGGATCCGTCAAATACCAGCAAATGTGGAAGCATGGCCAGAGAAGTCGGGACTTAGGTAGCCATAGCTGAGTGGAAAGGAATGCTGACAGTCGAGCAGTAGAAACAATTGAAAGAGGAAAAAGGTGGAGCATCTGATGGATAAGTGGTAGTCCAAGCAAGTGTGGGGATATAAAAGAAGGTCAAAGGGAAAATCAAGGGGTGGAGAGAGATAGGAAGGATACCGAAATGTTGTTGCAGATCCATTTGAGCCCACACCGGTTCTTATTATCTTGACTGTATATTTCTCTTTCATTTTAGTTTCGTGTTCTATCTATGAGGATTTTGAGTCAGATGTAATGTTGCATTGTTGCCAGAGTTAATAGAAGAAGAGATTACAGAGATACACAAGTATTGTGTGTGTGGATTTACGTGGATTTTAAAAATTTTAATATGTTTTCACCTGTATGATGTTCTTTCTCTTCATGTGTTTGATCTATTATGATTGGGTTCCTAATTGTTCTAATTCTGGATTTACTGACATTGATATATTCCATATGATTTGGGGGACTACTCAATCTCTCTCCCATATCGTTCGTGCCGACATGGATGCAATGATGGGTGCTGGATATGACGAACTTCTCTTTCCAAACTCACTGCACGCTGTAACTCCAGGTGCCTCGTCCTGCCCCGTCCTGTCTTGTTCCTGGGGTTTACTCATTCATTTCATTAATATAGCCATTGCCTTCCTTGCCTCGCGTTATAGAAACACTCTCTCTCTAGCCACTACCTCATCCATCACCTCTAAAGCCTCATACCTTTTCAATCAGACCCTTGCCCTCCTACCCTTTCCTTCCGCATTCAGTCCCCATTCTGACAGCCGCCACAGCCCTGTACGTGGGCCCCCGTAACACTATCCTGGACCAATCCCAGGATGATTCACATTATACAGACATGCATTATGTGTTACGACCGGTATCGACTTACTGCTACCAATACGGATTGCAACCGTTAACTAACTAAGGTCACGGCACGCCTCGGGTAAGATGCCTTATTCACCGTGGATAAGATGAAAATGTTAGCGTTGTGCTAGACTACAACGGAGCTTTTGTTGGCCCCTGTGTCTGAACCCGGGGTCTCAACCCTTCCACTATTTTTCCGCCAACACGTAGCTCACATCCATATAATATGCTTTTTATATACCATTTGAATAAAATCCAATCCCTAAATCTGGTATTAGGACTTAGCTGTAATTTTTTATTTATCTCTAGAAAAATCCTTGGAGGAGACCCTTCATTTATTAATGATAAGCAATTGTCATAAATTTTCAAATGAACTCAGAAAAAACCTATATTTTGTGGTTAGTTTTTGAGAATGGAAGTCTAGTGACTGACAAACTTTTTCTCTTTATTTTCATTTTGAAGTTGTAAATGTAAATGTGAGAATTTTACAGCTTCAAAATAAAAAATCATGTAGACTAAGTAAGATTAGTATCTAAATTACCTAGTTGGGTTGTATTGAGACAATTGGAAATTTATGGCATAAGATAGATATGGACTGAAATGAAACTTGACAAACACTTTCTTAACCAGAGAGAGGGAAGACAAGAAACCAAAAAAAAACTTCATTAATAGTTTATTCATCACCATACCCTAACAAACAACAAACCATTGACATAACATGTTTTTACAATTCAAGGAAAATGTTGGTATGGTATGGTAGTGGTGTTTCAGGTATTGGGGAGTCTAAAGGTAAAAATGACTACAATAGAGTTCTTTCCTCTACAAATAATTCTCAATAATTAAGCGCTAGAGTTTTTGCATCATGGGTTTGGGTTTCAATGGGCATGACTATTCTAATCATTTCCTGAATTGGTCAAGGATTTTTTGTTAGGGTCCAAACCTAACCCCCTTATTTATTGTAATAGGATCGAGTCATAGTTATAGTTAAGTAAAGAGTCAATAAAGTCCATATTAATAATTGTAAGTGGTTAACCCGCATTTAATGAAGGGACCACAGTTAGTTGCAAATGGGCCATGGTATTAGATAGATGATATTAATAAGACCATGGTATTGCATGTATGAATCATATATAAAGGATAGAGACTCCCCTTGAGGAGCATCGTGTCTTATTTTGTCATTGAGCTCAGCTCTATTGTAGGTTGCCCCCTCGAAGAGGCAAGTGAACATTGCTTTCTAAATAATAAACTACTTGTTGTTATTTCTCATTGTTCTATGTTCTGGGTATATTTCTTCGCATATTTGGTATTCTGGTATCGTCTTGTAGGTTAAGAGCATAACAAGTGGTATCAGATCGCTTTCTAGGGCCGGTGGGATCTCCAATTTTTAGTAAAAAAAAAAAAAATTGGCTAGAGACATGTTCCGGCGTCTTTAAACCACGTGATTTGTCATTGAGCTAATAAACCTGTGGATTTGGGGAGGCATGCACACAGGAAATACAAGAGGTGGTCACGCTTGTTAGACTCCCTTGTAACCCCTGTGGGTACCCCTTCGAGTAGTAGCACATTAGATAGAACCATGCACGGACTATCTTCCAAGTACCTTCTAGGTTATTGGAAGCCCCTTAGCTCCCTTGAAACCTCGCCATAGATAAACCTTCGGCCATCTTGCTACTACAATACACCAAGAATAGCACTCGGAGAGATTACTCGCACATATGATAGGGTAGTCGGGTTGTAGGGATAAGGGTACAGTTGATCCTCCTTGGTTAGTGCCCTGAAAAATTGGGCCGAGTACTACTATCATACCCTTATGTATATTGTGATCTCTATTACCTAACACTCCTAGAGACCATAGTTCCCTTCTCTATCTCTGGATCATGCATAATCTTTGCCAGATCAGATCTTGCAAGTGGGGTTTTGTCACAGTAGCAACAATCAATTCAACTGTTGGGATCTATGAGATCAGCCATTCATATCTATCAGATCCATCAGATCCACAGCAGTAATCAGTTCCATCGTCCAGATCTATCAGATCAGCCATTCAGATCTCTCAAATCCATCAGATCTGCCATTCAGATATGAATAATTGTGTGGATTCCCAATAAGAATCAGGTCGACGAGCTTAGCAAGGTGGTACCATTCAAATGTTAGTGCCAAAAATTTCGGGCTGTCCCAAATTTAAAGTACATCGGATCAGTGCATGGTACAAACTAGAGCTCAAGCTATGGCCAATGAGAGGATTAACAGCCTTGAATCACAATTGCAAGATGTCATCTTGTAGCTGAATACCTTAAATGAAACACTCTCTAAGGGCAAGGTGGAGGAATGCGTGCAGGCATCTATTGGCAATGTAAACATTGAGGGCAAGTCTAGCCAGTCTCTTCACCTCTTTGGCACCCACCAACAATCCCATCCACGACCACCCAAGGTGGACATGTATAAATTTGATGGCTCTCACCCGGCCGCATGGATAGCACAAATGGAGCAATATTTCACACTGAATTACATCGTGGATGATGTGATTGAGCTTAGTGTGGGTATCATTTACTTGGACAATGAAAGATGGCAATGGTGGCAATGGCATCAACATTGTTATGGAAGTCCCTTGTCTTGGCAGACATTCAAAAAAGCTCTTATGGATCGCTTTGACCATGAATCTAATTTTTTGGGTCGTCTCACTAAGCTCCTACAGACAGGAACAGTGAACGAATATATTGCAGCCTTTGAAGCCTTAGCTTTCCACACTGGAGGTCTACATGATGAGTTCTACGTGGAATTTTTTGTCAATGGTCTCAAAGAAGCCATACAAGCCCACGTCCAATTGCACCACCATAGCTCATGGTTGCATGCTTGCAGGATAGATCGTGAAGTAGAACGTGCGTTAGTGGCCCAGTCCAATCGCCCAAATTTCATCGCCAAGGGTCGCCCCACACAGGCTCAAAGCACTACCCAAACACTCAAGGTTCAAAAGGTGTCACCAGCAAAAATGGTGGAAAGAAGAAAGCAAGGTTTGTGTTACTACTGTAAAGAGAAATACTCCCCACACATAAGTGCAAGGAGCCCAAATTATTTCAAATTGATGCTACTAATCATAGTTTATCGGAGAAAGCCCCACCACTTGAGGAACCAAAGGAGGAAGAAGAGGACAACCAGCAGGACAATGTATCTAAAGAACCAATTATCTCGTTGCATGCTTTGGCTGGGATTTCTTCTCCCCAAACTCTCAAAATCAAAGGATTTATTAGGCATCGCCCAGTAGTAGTCTTGATTGATAGTGGCAGTACACATAATTTTATCCATCAAAGAGTCGCAGAAGCAGTGCATTGTTTTGTCCGAGTAGTTTCTAACTTCCAGGTCCAAATTGCTGATGGGGGGGATAATGAATGTGAAGGCCGCTGTGAAAATGTCAAACTTCAAATGGAGGATTATCAGTTAAAGACCCACATGTTTGCCATACACATGGGAGGGTGAAACATTGTCCTAGGTGTTTAATGGCTCCGCACACTTGGCCCAATCACAATGGATTTCGAGGAGTTATATATGAGCTTTAAGCAGAACAACCACACACATACCCTCCGCGAACTCCAGGCAGGAGCTCCCTCTATCATCAGCTCATGTCGAATGGAAAAATTGTTAAAAAAGGGCCACCATGGAGTTATAGCCCAATTTAATGCCATCCAGGCCGTCGAACCCAATTCTCTTCATATTCATCCTGAGATGCAACATATCTTAAACAACCATCTGCCAGTCTTTAACAAGCCTCATGAGCTTCCACCCTCGAGAGGGGAACATGATCATATCATTACTTTGGTCCTAGGGGCCCAACCACCAAATGTGCGCCCATATAGATATTCATTCGCCCAAAAGAACGAAATTGAAAAAATAATCAAGGAACTCTTGGAAGCAGGTGTCATTCGTCCTAACATTAGTCCTTATTTATCGCCAGTGGTCATGGTCCTTAAAAAAGATGGAGAATGGCGTATGTGCCCAAACTTCAGGGCCCTCAATAAGTTGACGATCAAAGATAAATTCCCCATCCAGGTTGTCGATGATTTGCTGGATGAACTAAATGGGCTCAATTCTTTACTAAGCTTGAACTTTGCTCGGGCTACCACCAAATTCGTATGAAAAAAGTAGACATTCCAAAGACTGCTTTCCGAACTCATGAAGGCCATTATGAGTTCCTAGTCATGTTGTTTGGTCATTGTAATGCCCCATCCACTTTTCAGAGCCTTATGAACCACCTGCTCAAACCATATCTCAGAAAATTTGTCCTTGTTTTCTTTGATGACATCCTCATCTATAGTCGCACCTGGGCTACACATCTTCAACATGTAGATCTGCTCTTGCAAATGCTACGCCAGCATAAATTATTTGTCATGATGTCCAAGTGCTCTTTTGGCATGGAAGAAGTTGAGTATTTGGGCCACATTGTGGGGCGTGAAGGTGTCAAGGTGGACCCAAAAAAGATCTAGGCAATGCAATATTGGCCTCAACCAAAGACCTTGAAGAGCTTGAGAGGATTTTTGGGTCTCACAGACTACTATCGCAAATTTGTTCCCAATTATGGTCGCATTGCTAGGCCCCTCACTCAAATCCTCAAGAAAAATTTGTTCCTCTAGAATGATGAAGCACAACAGGCCTTTATAGCTCTCAAACATGCCATGTGTTCCACTCCAGTCTTAGCACTACCTGACTTCACCAAATCTTTTGTGATTGAATGTGATGCTTCTGGTACGGGTATTGGGGCGGTCTTAATGCAGGAAGGTCAACCCTTGGCCTTCACGAGCCAACAACTAAGTGGGAAGAATTTGGGACAATCTACCTATGAGAAGGAGATGATGGCCATTTTACATGCAGTAGATACCTGGTGACCATACTTATTGGGGCGACGTTTCCAAATCTGCACAGACCATCAAAGAATTAAATATTTTTTGGAGCAATGTCTATCCTCACGACAACAAAATAAATGGCTCGCCAAAATGTTGGGATATGATTATGAGATAATTTACAAGAAAGGGCGCGAAAATATTGTAGCAGATGTGTTATCCTGCCAATTTGAGGAGGAAAGTACCCTGCTCGCAATTTCCCTTCCCATTCCAAAATGGATTGAAGAGGCTCGCAAGGAATGGTTTTCACATCCATGGCTCTCCCAACTCATTAATCAATTGCAGGTGGATCCAAATTCCACAGAAGGCTACTTGCGGAAGGATGAGATTCTTCACTACAAGGATAGAGTCATAATATCACCAACATCCACCCTCAAAAGCCGCATTTTGGCAGAGTTGCACTCATCTTCCACTGCAAGACATTCAGGCTTTCAGAAGACGTATGCTCGCACTTGAAGATCATTTTTTTGGACAGGCATGAAAAAGGACATTCTTACTTTTGTAGCTGAATGCGACATTTATTAGCACCAAAAAGGAGAAAGAGTCAAATCCCCAGGCACCTTACAGCCATTTCCCATTTCGGCCTCAATCTGGACAGAGGTTTCTATGGATTTCATTACGGGTCTTCCAAAGTCAGGAAACAAGTCAATCATCATGATGGTTGTGGATAGACTTACTAAGTATGCTCATTTTTGCACCTTACCCCACCCTTTTACACCGACTTTGGTCGCTCAATCTTTCATGGATCAGATCTTCAAATTGCATGGCATGCCCACTTCCATTGTGTCTGATCGTGACCCGATCTTCACCAGTAACTTTTGGCAGGAACTCTTCCAGCTACAAGGTATCCAACTAAAACTCAGTACTTCCTATCATCCACAAACTGATGGTCAAACTAAAGCAGTCAACAAATGTCTGGAGACCTGCCTTAGGTGTTTCACCTTAGAAAAGCAACATCTCTGGGTACAGTGGTTACCTCTAGCCGGATGGTGGTATAACACCAACTATCATGCCACCACCAAAATGACTCCATATGAAGCAATTTATGGTCAACTCCCTCCTTCCCCTACTTCTTATATCAAGGGATGCTCGAAGGTAGAAGCAGTGGATCAACTCCTACAGAATCGCACAACCATGTTGGCCCACCTTAAAGAGAATCTTCATCAAGCCCAAAACCACATGAAGCAAAAGGCAGATCAATATCGCTCAGA
Source organism: Pinus taeda (assembly GCA_000404065.3). Classification (NCBI taxonomy): domain Eukaryota; kingdom Viridiplantae; phylum Streptophyta; class Pinopsida; order Pinales; family Pinaceae; genus Pinus; species Pinus taeda. Next base: position 31,978 of record APFE031436708.1, on the reverse strand, counting down.
ACACCAATTTCAAGAAGGGGATTAGGTATTTTTGAGGCTGCAACCATATAAGCAAACATCACTCAAAGACAAGGGTTGTCAGAAATTATCTCCAAAATTCTACGAACAAGTACTTCAGTGCATTGGAGAAGTCGCCTACAAGCTAGCTTTGCCACCCACTACAAAAATCCATCTAGTCTTCCATGTCTCATGCCTAAAGAAAGTGATTGGGAACAATTGCAGAATTCAAACCAGTCTACCTGAAGTGGATGAAGAAGGGTCAATCTGGCTCCAACCTGAACAGGTTCTTGACACACGAGAACAACACCTGCATGATTGCACGATCTAGGAAGTCCTCGTCAAGTGGAAAGACACCTCTCCGAAAGATGCAACCTGGGAACCAGCTACTATCCTTCAGCAGTTTCTACAACTTTAGCCTTGATGACAAGGCTATTCTTATGGGGGAGAGCATGTTAGGTCCAACCCTAACCCCCTTATTTATTGTAATAGGATCAAGTCGCAGTTATAGTTAAGTAAAGAGTCAATAAAGCGATATTAATAATTGTAAGTGGTTAACCCGCATTTAATGAAGGGACCACAGTTAGTTGCAAATGGGCCATGGTATTAGATAGATGGTATTAATAAGAACCATGGTATTGCCCCATAGTACTACATGTATGAATCATATATAAAGGATAGAGACTCCCCTCGAGGAGCATCGTGTCTTATTTTGTCATTGAGCTCGGCTCTATTGGAGGTTGCCCCCTCGAAGAGGCAAGTGAACATTTCTTTCTGAATAATAAAATACTTGTTGTTATTTCTCATTGTTCTATATTCTGGGTATATTTCTTCACATATTTGGTATTATGGTATCGTCTTGTAGGTTAAAAGCATAACATTTTTGAAATACAAAATCACTCCATTCCTTGAAACGACAACTTTCTTGCTCATAATATAATTCTCGACAAACCAAGTTACAAATTATGGGAAGTGAAAAGTTTGGGGAATGGTAAACCTATCTAAATAAGACTCCCAGACCAATGTGATACCTTGAAGACTTTTAAGCTATTGGAAGTATTTCTCTCTCAAATCATAAAGGTCAAATTCAAAGCAGGTGTCAAAAACATCTCCTTTGTCGATAATGCTCATTTCTTCAAAACTGATAGGTCAGGAACCCTTAGTATATTTTAGGTTTGAATTTTTAATTGTCATACTATAATAACTAGAATAAAGATTGGAAAAAACTAGGAAAACAATTTAATAAGATTGATGGTGAGTTGCAACGATCACACACTTAAACACTTGTTGTTGGTAGTCCTCCAATTTGCTTTTTTTCCCCAATTATTAGCAAATGAAGTGACGCATTCCCTTTTCATTATAAAAGAATCAATTAATTATTGGAAACATGGTGTCTTCTAATTAGATAGAGACACATAAAAATTCTTTTCTTGCTATATATTACCATGTTTTGTTGACATCATGCCTGCATGGATCCATGTGGAGTTACACATAGTCACCAGGTACTCTAAAATCTTGACTTGTATGCCTTATAATGTACGACCTAACATTGTTTCAGGGTCCATTCTTTATTATTGGTTGTCACAGTAGTGAACTATAATAGACTCCTTCAACTCTCAATTAGAGTTATAACTTTGACCCTTCTACGGTCTTCTTTATAGTCTTCACATGGCTATCCTCTTTTCCATGAGCAATGGGGTTAATTTGGCATCCTCTCAAATCATGGTGGGAAAACAAGAAGGTCAACTTTCTAGTGGCATTAATTTTCTATACATGTTTTGATTGACGTCATTTTGTTACCATTGGAAAGGTATTTGAGTGTAGAATACTTACATCGATCCTCACATTTGAGTGGGAATTTTTTTCCCCAAAAAAAATCATGTAATGCCTCAAATTATCTCAAGAAGGCTTAAGACCCCAATTCTCCAAATTTAGTCTCACTAATAAAACTACTCTTGTAAATTGATTTCTTCAATTTTTTCGCTCTAAAAGCATCAAGATGGATGGAAAATTATATGGTTCTCCAATATGGTTCTAATATATATAATATTAATATGCCTAGATTGACTCAACATTTTAGTTAAATATTCATGTCATCGATAAAATAATTATTAGTGTAATTGATTACAATTAATCATGGGGGTTAAGGTTGGGGACGTTATAACTTGCACTATCTAAATTTTTTATTCTTAACTCTATGTTTGGAATAAACATTCCATTTCTCATTATCTACCATTATTCACACACAATTCAACATTTACCATTATGACATGTGTCGAGTGACACATTACAAAACCATTATGTTGACAATATCACAACATGGGAGGCAAGGCCATCTATTTTGGATCAAGTATTCATGGTCATGGAAATGAATCTCACACCTGATAATCAAGGAATTAGTTAACTTTTTTAATAACGACATCACAAAAAATTGTGGCAATGATATATTTTAGATCATACACATGGAGGCTCCTATCCCTATGGGGAACAAAGAGAAAGCGATAAGTGGCTTTTCATTTCTTGTTTTAGTTTTACAAGGGAGTGTAAAGATTGAAGCTAGCTCTAAGAATTGGGGCACCAAAAGGAAATTATAAGTGGCATACAATAACAAAAATACTTTAAATTCCAAGTGACAAAGAATGAAATATTGTTCAAATCATATGGACAGATATATGGATGATCGATGTCAGTGCACCATCTCCTAATGGTGATTCTTATTTGTCTATCATGTAGTAAAAGTCATAGTGATTTGAGTTTATGTATGCACTACACTTTGAATCGCACATAAGAAATATGGTTTTAGGGGGATATGTCTAATCATTATTTTGGCGTTCATATACTTTATAATTTTTTCTAATCATTTACTTTTAAGGAAATATGATTACCACAACATCATACCATGTTATTTTGCATGTATTTGTTTCTCATATTTACGTTTATTATTTGTATCATAGTATTTTATATTTTGTATTCAATCTAGGAGAGTTCTATGAAAATATATGATGTATTATTGCACAAGATATCATGATGATTAGGGTAGAATATGGTCCAAAATATCCTTCATAAGAGCCTCAACTACCAAAACAAAAACATATATTTCTTTTGGGTGCCTATCTTACCTGTTTCCTTGCTCTGTTGAAAACAATGTCTTATATTCTGATCACCAACCCCATAATTTATGTTTCAATAACTCTTGAAAGCAATTATAAAGAAACAAATAATATCTTCTTTTTTTTGTAAATTGTAGCAATTACATCCACAGGAAAATCTGGGCAGATCAACCCCAAAGGGAATAATTTAAAGCCTGTCGGCTAGACTAGCAAGGCCTAACCCCAAGGGCGTCGAGGAGAATTGACCCTGTGACCTCCCAATCGACGATGCACTTAACAACGGGGAATCGACCAGTTGAGCTAACCCTTGGGGCTAAATTGTAGCAATTACATTCCTTCAAAAAAAAACATTATTACATAGTTTTTCATATAAATCTCCAGAATACCCCATATAGACCCCCTTTTCCCAACCTCAATGATCCAAGATGTTTTCACTTATAGATGTATAGAAAAGAATTGCATCTAAAAATTGCAACTTAACACATAAATGTGCACGTATGAAAAGAAGAAGAAAGCATATAAAAGGCACAAAAGAGAACAACAAGGCTTGATAACAAATTTCGTCCAATTCGGACTGCGTCTTTGGGCCTAGCTCAACAATGGGGAGGCCTTTCTTATTAAATGGCATGAATAAACAAAATGAAATTCATCAATCTATCCATAAAGAGGCTTATACCTCCAATCTACGTGATGGTTATGAAATGAATGCCTGAGATGTAGTGATGTGCAGCACTGCAGCTGTAGAAGGGATTGGAATTGTGTAACTATTCAAAAACAGCTCAACAGATGCTCTTCACCTCTGCGAAACAGTGTGCTGCAACCATAAAAACGCTTCCTCCTCATGCTCTTCCATTGATCCTCTTTTATAAAGGATTTTTTTACAAGATCCCATTTAAAACCGGGCATGCCTGGTGTTGTGCTATACAACAACCCCCCATTTCATAAAATTTTTCTTTCTAACTATAATATGAAATGGGTCCCTTTTAAACATAGATGTGTGAATAAATTGGTATTAACTCATCATTAGAAAATCCTTCATCAAAAGGTCCAATGGAAACGTAATATTATAAACCTTTTGAACTATAATGAAATCGGTCTTATGAATAAATATAAAATTCTTTATTATTGCGATAAAGTGATTGCAAGATCGCATATCGCAGCAACAAAGAAAACATAATACAAAGACCCATTGACTTACTCTAATCCAAAAAGTGAACAACTATCGGTTATTGGGAAAGGCGAGCAGCAAATATAACGAAAGGCCTTCCCCTATTTCTTCGATGCGATATCGCTATCGGCAATCGGGGGATATAACGCAGTGCATGTTTAAGACACCTTTAAATATCCTGATGTGATAAGGTGTATCGCCATCGGGGATCGGCGATTTTTGCAATAACATAAGTATTACGACCCGAGCTCATCCCCGATTACGATCCGATAAATCAAGGCACGAGTTTTAAAATAGATTTAAAAGGCTTACATGCATTATTTTGGATTATTATTAAAAGCCTTCCCGTTCCCGATAGCGATTTACTTTTGATTATCCACCAAAAAACTCAAGCCACGCTTGAATGAATCATTCGGCATATAAACGATATGATGAGTATTTAAAACTCCTTTACCATGATTGACAGGTTAAGAGGCCAATTAATGAAGCAGTTATGCCGAGATCTTCCCTTAGATTGTATCTGCGGTAGTATCACTAGGATCTTTCATTATTCGTTATTTGATATAATTATTTCATATTGGCTCACATTACCTATTCTCTGTATCACGTTCATTTTATTCCTTGCGCAGAGCTCCGCCGAAACAACAAGTTCAAACCAAATGGGAAAGAAATCCAAGAGATCCGCGGCAGCAGCGGCTCCCGCAGTAACAGTACAATCCACCACTGATCCAGGACCGAGCAAAAAGGGTTTGATTTCAGACACTATGTGTCTTGACCTTGGAAACACAAGTTGCCAAATCATATATAATTTAATTGAAGCAGAGGAGCCTGAGACAGTACCAGTACAAGATACCACGGATTCAACTAGAAAATCAGAGGCTTCCCTGAAAGATTTAGTTGATTCATATCTGCACCGAATAGCAGCATGCGAAAAAATTCTTCCATACACTGATGTAGTGCGATGGGCAGTAGAGGAGATCCCGGTTTTAAACAGAACATTTTGCACAGTTGACGGAAGGGTCTTCGGCTCATTTCAGCCTAATGACTTAAGGAAAATGCATCACTTGCCCGAACCTCAAAAGAAATAAAATAAAGCCTTTCTTGAGAAGTTCGCAAGTGAGAATGAGACTGAATTGGCCCCAATTCAGGAGTGGAGACAGAACCCCGCAAGGCACAAACATGAATCTTCAGGTAAGTACTCTATAGATTCATTATGTTCTCCTTATTGTTATGTCGGGGCAATGATGTGTAGAATTTGGGGATTGCATGATTCTGCAAAATTCACTATTGAAATGGTTCCTTTAATGGAAGTGGCAGTTAACAGTGAAGTAATGGATTGGGCAAACATATTGTCAGATAAATTAGCCACTGCAATTCTTGAGTTTAGAGCAAAAACTCGCGTGACCGATATCTATTCCTCCGTTTTATTATAGTGCTTATATTTTAGATACTCTTTGTTTCAATTCTGAATTTCCTGTACTGGGGTAGAGATGGACTTCACAAGACCCCATGCCAATTCACATTTATCACCAAAAGTTATGGAAGGCACACTATAAGGACCACTTGTACCAAATCTGTAATGGTTTTATGTTACCTATTTATTATGCCATTTTTGATAAGCCTGCCCCAAATATTTCTTCGGAAGCATAGGTTGACCTTATTGTTGTAGGAAATTGGTTCGGGGAAGACAAGTTCACATACATAAGGGTTTTTGGTAGCCTTGAAAGACCTCATGTCCTTCCTCTGTATATACCTGACAAGTTGTTAGCTCGAGAATTGGCCTACCAAATTACAACAGCATGAACATCCAAGACTCTTTGGACTTCTAAAAAGTAGGCTTGGCCTACTTTTCCTTTGAGATGCGGTGTTTATACTTTGCACGACTACAAGCATGTGGAGAAGGCAGCAGAGAAAATAAACATGCTCAATCTTGCAACCATTCCTAATAGGCAATTCGATCCAAGGAAAGTTGCCTATACTGTGCTTGAACAAGCCAAACTTACAAGGTTTGATCATGAGAAAGATGACTTTGATGACTTGTTTTCTGCGACAGAATCATTATTCCACGTACAAACGCTAGCCAAAATGAGATATAATGATGAAAGGCTAGTAGAATTCAATAGGCTCAGAGAACAAAGGTTGCAAACTCTACCTCTGGACTTATTAGCTACTACCCCGACAACACAATCAAGCGAGCCTGAACAACAAATTATTGATAAACCTCCTGCTGTAGGGAAGATTCTCGAAAGAGGAAAGGAGAAAGAGCAGAAAAAAGAAATGGACAAGGGCAGCAAAAATATCAATGTGGATACTCAGATTGATCCTAAACTACTCCAAGAACGGCAGCAATTTGACTCTATTATAAGCAATCTAGAAGGTCCACAAGGTGTCAACACACCCAAAGTAACAGATGGACAAGATACAACATCAACAACGGTTTCGAATGAAGGAACCATCAGCCTACCCACTAGCACAGATTTAGAAATGATTCCAAAAGATCCCTCCGATCAAATTATTTTTCAGATAGAAGACATACCTCCATTAGATGTCTTTTACAGCCCCAAACACAGGGCTGTAGTGAAAAGACAGAGGAAAAGGAGAAGACTTGATCAATCTTCCCTATTTCCAGCACAAATAGAGACAGCTAATGTAGTGTGGAAAGAAGAGTTTAACCCTTCCGATGACCTAACAAAACTTTCTCAATATGTCGGAGCTTATTCGGCAGCCACTATGGATAAGCCATCGGAAGTAAGTAATCTACTTAAAGAAAAGGACCAAGCAAATGTTTCGTTGCAATCACAGGTGTCTGAAGCACAGCAGAAAATTGAACAGTTGGAACAACAACAACAAATAAACAATCAATTGAATAAGAAATTGCTTGAGGAGAAACAGAGGATAGACTCAAGCGCAATACAAAAGCAAAAAGAATTGTCCGAAGAATTGGTTAGGTTAAAGACAATGAATGAACTAATGATGAAAACGAAAGATGAGCAAATCGCTCAGCTGTCACATCAAGAACAGAAGTTCAAGAGTCTTCTGCAACTAGCAAATTTCAGGTCCGAAGCACTACAAATCAACAAAGCATTGGTTACTCAGTTAAGATTGTTATGTCATAACATTTCTCTGGTTGAGCCCCTTTTTGATATAACAGCATCAATAGTTGACAAATCAGTCGATGCTAGGCAGGATTTGGAACAAGCCGATGAGACTCTAACAAACTTTCTTGCTTGGCAAGACACCAATGAAGGGCAGGCCGCTAATCTACCCAAAATTTTAGAGTCACACAAGGAGATCCTTTTCTTAGAATGGCAATCACAGCTGATGAAAGCAGAGAGAGAAATTTCCAGATGCAGATTATCTACAAGTAATCTAATTGAGCTAATCAATAACACTCTTTATCTGTCTAACATGATTTCGCAATGCACTCCAGGTAAATTGCTGTCAGCCAAAACATTGGAGCAAGCATGCAATCAAGAGTTGGAGAAGAATGGAAGATTAATTGCCGGCATCCAAAGTTTAACTTGGGATACCTATTGGTTTTTCTTAGTAAAACCATACAGTCAAAGGGTCGCCCTCAAATGTTTAACCGATGCAATTAGTTGTATCATTACCGAAATCCATGATGCCACATACTCAGCTCAACTACATCTCGTCTCACTCGTCCTCCAGAATTGGAACCGATGCTTGCAATCTGCCAACTCAAATCAAAAGGAGATTGTCCGAAACAATGAATCATGCTGTCGACTGCCAACAAACCTATTGTGGAGAAGATACTAAATATTTAGTTGTACCAATTAATAGCATTTTATTTTTGTAGTTAGTTAGTTTAATTGGTATTTATAGACCCTTTCATGCATTTAGAAAGGGTCCTCAGTTTTTGTATAAAACTAAAATCTGGAAGTTGCACTATTGTGCTTCTGGTATATTTTTTTATAAAGACTAGGCCAGTATTCCGAATTGTAACGAAGAAAGCTTTGATGGGATGTGCAGTATTGCCTTGATTTGAAAGTATTTCTAAGTTGGAAAAAGGAATTTGAATGTGATTTATATCAGGAGTGATTCGAATAACATATGGTACTATTATCTATGATCTTGTTTCATTCTTTCATGTGAATCGTCATTTGTTTACTCTTGCTATCATTGGATATATGTATGTGTTTTTAACAGCAATCCTTATATTTTTCACTATTGAATGTTTCAGTGTTATTCTTTTAGTCATATATGTATCAGTGATATATAAAGGATAGTGTAATAATGTTTTAATGATTACTTTGTTCAACTACTTGAACAAAGTAATTATCATATGAATAAATGTCTTTGTTTACCAATAGAGTCATCTATATGCCTGTTTGTAGATAAAGATTATCAAACGTTACACTAAAAGCAGAAATTTCCCGGGATAGGATAGTTATTCATATTTTTACTTTTTAGATTAAATCATTCATCCATTATCATTATATTATAGAACCACCCGTTTATCCATCCCATTTTATTCATCATTGGGAAACTAGTCCCATTATTTCCAGTTGGAGCCACCACACCAAACGGAAAAGGAGTTGCCTTTAAGGTCCGGACTGGGTGGTTTTCCCCGATGTTGTTGCAGCGATTTTCGAGGCATCAACAATCGACGATGCACTTAACAACGAGGACTCGACCAGTTGAGCTAACCCTTGGGGCTAAATTGTAGAAATTACATTCCTTAAAAAAAAAAACATTATTACATAGTTTTTCATATAAATCTCCAGAATACCCCATATAGACCCCCTTTTCCCAACCTCAACGATCCAAGATGTTTTCGCTTATAGATGTATAGAAAAGAATTGCATATAAAAATTGCAACTTAACACATAAATGTGCACATATGAAAAGAAGAAGAAGCATATAAAAGGCACAAAAGAGAACACCAAGGCTTGATAACGGATTTCGTCCAATTTGGACTATGTCTTTGGGCCTAGCTCAACAACGGGGAGGCCTTTCTTATTAAATGGCATGAATAAACAGAATGACATTCATCAATCTATCCATAAAGAGGCTTATACCTCCAATCTACGTGATGGTTATGAAATGAATGCCTGAGATGGAGTGGTGTGCAGCACCGCAACTGTAGAAGGGATTGGAATTGTGTAACTATTCAAAAACAGCTCAACAGATGCTCTTCACCTCTGTGAAACAGCGTGCTACAACCATAAAAATGCCTCCTCCTCGTGCTCTTCCATTGATCCTCTTTTATAAATGATTTTTTTACAAGATCCCATTTAAAATGGGGCATGCTTGGTTAATAAAAGAGGTTGGTAGAGTGGAAGGATCGGTGGGTACAACCGCCTCTAAAAATGGCCCTTTTATCGTTGCATTAATAAGGCTTCAAATCCTCAAAAAACACTGCAAATCTGCCCAAAAACCATATGCCCGGACCTCAAAACCCATCAAATCAGGCTTATAGTCTGTATCAGGTCCGCGTTGAAGTCGCAATCGGCGTTTCGCTAGTCCATAGGTCCTGTTCATGGGGAAGGGTTGATCGTCAATCTCCAATCGCCGATATCAGCATCGGTCGATCACGTTGGTCCTACTCATATATAATGTTCTGATGCCTTGATAAAGGTTCCGTTGATCGGTGTATTGCCGATCCAACTGCCTCAACACCGATATAATCTTATATATATATATATATATATATATATATGACCACAAATCTGCAATTACCTCTGATCCGCCAATTCGATCTAATTGGAGATTAGCTATCGAGGGTTCCACGGTCCAATGCTGAAGTCCACCCTCATGTGAGTGCCGATTGTGATTTTCCTTTAAGGCTTTAAGACCCATTTCTAAAGGAAACTCCTCTTTTTCTTAAGGATTGAAGAACCCTTCTTTTTGCAATAACTTCATCATCCGAACTCGGATTAATGTGTCGTTTTCACTGTTGGAATCAGAACGACGAGATGTAAATTTCGGTCTTGAGTTGACTTCATTATGATCACTTTTATTTCTGAGTTTCCATGCCATCATATCTGAAGATCCACCCGGATCAATCCTCCCCATTGAGGAGCTTTTGGACCGCCAAAAGATTTTCATTAGTCAACTGGCAAGTGAGGGTAATGTGCCCTCACTTTCTCTTTCTCCAGCCATCTTGCCTTGCTGGGATGCATTCCCTTGAATCCAACTTGAACATACTCTACATCTCCTCGTTGTGAAATCTTGGTTCTTCTGTCGAGGATGATTTCTTCGGGCAACTCATCAAGATATTCTAGTGCAAAATCATCGATGGTAGGAACAGTGCCCACCTCATCAATGTCCATGATCAAAGGTGGTTCATACAGCTTTAGGTTCTCCACATTCACTACTGAGTACATCCGCATATATACTGGCAAGTTAAGACGAAAGGCATTGTTCCCAATCTTCTCCAATATGGTGAGTGGTCCATACTGGATTGGCCGCAAATTCTTTCCTTCTCCCTTCATCCTGTCTTTGGTGATGTGGAACCACACCTTGTCGCCCACTTAGAATTGATGGTCGACTAGGTGTTTATCATGCCCAACCTTGTAACGGGCTTGAATCTTTTCCAACTGCTCTTGCACTGCTTGGTGAATCATTTGGATTTGTTGAATGAACTACTGAGCTTTGTATTTATCATTACGTCCATTAGAGCCATCCTTCCTTCCAAAGACCATGTCTAGAGGGTCCTTTGGCAGGCAACCAAAGCATGTCTCGAATGGTGAACGCTGCATTGATGAATGCACTACTCGGTTGTAGGAATGTTGTATATAGGGGAGATGTTTATCCCACAACTTGGGATGTTTCCCACAATAGCCTCGTAATAGGTGTACCACGGTACGGTTAACAACCTCTGTCTGCCCGTCGATCTGTGGGTTAAATGTCGTGCTTCTTTTCAAATGGTGTCCATCATCCTCCACAAGCTGGTCCAGAACTCCCAAAGGAAGCGAGAGTCTTGATCCGACACAATTGATGTGGGTGATCCAAAGTGGACCCAAACATACTGAAAGAAAAGAGAAGCATTATGCTCTACAGTAACCTGCTTTTTACAAGGCATAAGAATACATATTTTGCTAAACCGGTCAACAACGACATACAAATAGTCGTGACCCTTCCTAGACAAAGGTAGACCTCCTACAAAGTCCATTGACACACATTCCCATCGACGACTTAGAATAGGGAGTGGTGTGTAGAGCCCAAGTTTTCTATTAGAGTGCTTTGAAACAGAACACATTACACAACCCTTTACATAGCGAGTCACAATGTTTTTCATATGAGGCCAAAAACAAAATATTTGTACATGACATAAAGTCTTTCGACACCAAAGTGTCTAGACACAAGAGAGGTGTGGGCCTCTTGAATTACATGCACACTTTCTCCTATGGGAATACACAATTTACCAAGGTGATATAACAATTTCCCCTACAAGTGATAGTTGTCTACCTGTGAACCATGGGTTAGTTTTGCATAAGCCTCCATAAAGTCATCATCATTAGCATATTGTTCAGCATAACTTTCAAAAGGCAACGAAGCATTATGCAAAATAACAGAAGCAGAAATAGGAGGGTGAGATAGCATATCGGCCACTTTATTGCTAGTACTCTTCTTATACTTTATTACCAGATGAAACTGTTGAAGAAAACCCATCCACTTGAAATGACGAGTTTGTTGCAACTTGGTTTGTGACTGAAGGTACTGCAATGGTTGATGATCTGTATGGATGATGGTCTCCTTGTCAATCATGTAGTGTTTCCACTTTTTCACACTCTGCACCAAGGCATAAAGCTCCTTGTCATAGGTGGGATAGTTTATCATAGCTTGAGAAAACTTCTCATAATGGTAACAAATTGGCTTCTTTTGCTACATCAATACAGCTCCCATGGCATAACCGTTGGCATCGGTTTCGATCTCCAATAGCAATTGGAGATCGGGTAAGGCTAAGATTGGCGTGGTGTTAATTTTTTCCTTCAATGTTTCGAAGGAATTCTGTTTTCTTCCTCCCCATTGGAATACCTGTTTCACACTTGTCAATGTGTGTAAAGGTGTTGCAATAACAAAGAAATTAGCAATAAATGTCCTCCAATACTAGACTGCACCTAGAAAGCTACAGACCTCAGTTACACTAGTAGATTTAGGCCAATTTACAATTGCTTCAACTTTAGTGGGATCAATTTTTAACTGACCATGACCAACAATATGACCTAGGTAACCCAAAGAGGTTTTCCCGAACTCACACATTGACAATTTTACAAAGAGTTTTTCTTTCTTCAGCGCATTAAGCACTTTCTTTACATGACTCACATGTTCAAACCACCTCTTGCTGAAAAGTAGTATATCATCTAAATATATGATTACAAACTCATCAATGAAAAGCTGAAATATATTATTCATAACCTGCATAAAGGTGGTTGGAGTGTTGCAAAGCCCGAATGGCATTACCATCCATTCGAACAACCCCTACCTGGTTTTGAAAGCAGTTTTCCACACATCCTGCTCCGCAATTCGGACTTGGTGATAGCCACTGCGCAGATCCAATTTTGTGAAATATACAACATTTTTTAATTGATCCAATAAATCATCTATGCATGGGAGGGCATAACAATTTTTTACTGATATTTTGTTGAGCGTGCGGTAGTCCACGCACATCCTCAAGCTGTCATCCTTCTTTGGCACTAGAACAATCGTCGACCCGTGATGAGCCCCAAAAATGGATAATTATATGGGCTCATTCAGCCTCCTAATTCGAATCAATCCACCATTCTCATTAGTTTATTGCATGTTTTTTATTATATTTATGCTAATAGAGTGAATTGGGTTAGTCATTATGCCAACAAGTCGAATGTGTGCTTTATGCATCCTTTTTGGCCAATTTGGAGACAAAATCAAAGGTTTAAATGAGCACTTGGTAGCCGAATTTGTGGAGAGGATTTTAGGAAGGTGTCCCCTTCATTTATGGGCCCTTACCTCGAATTCTCCACCATCAGCTCGGAGTTCAAGGGCCACCAAATCAATTATCACAAAGGCAGCCGAGCAAGGGCTAGTAAAGTGTTGTTAACTACAAGTATTGGCAGCCGAGTTCCTAAAGTTTAGGAGGGCTGTTGGGGTCCTCAATTTGTATAAATAAGAGGGCTTAGGGCCTCATTTTAGTTAGTCACTTTGTAGGCAAAATTTAGCTAGTTTGTAGTTCAGTTTTTAGTCATTTTTTAGGCAGTAGTTTAGCTCTGCATTTCAGCACATTTTCAAGTTTTCCTTGTGGATAGTTTTTGGAATGTAACTATTCTTTTGATCAATAAAGATGAATCCAGCTTTGCACCAACTATAATCTCTCTTAGGAGGTTGTATCTCTTGGGTTTGGGCCCATCTCAAGTGCCCAGTACCTCCTTTGTTTACCTTCATGTGTTTTTGCTGCATTCTTAGAATAAAATCTGCTATTTAAATTTAAATCTTGTTTCGTTATTTAGATTGTGTTTGATGATTAGATAGGCTTTTCATGTCCAGATTTAGTTGATAGATTAATAACAGGAAAGAACTTCAAAAAAAGGCCATCAAGCACCTCTGATCTCACCTCTCCCTCAGCGAGATCGTGAGCTAGGACAAAGGTGACATTGCTGCCAACAAAAACACTGTCTTTGCTCCACCATGCAATTATTAGTGCTAGATTTTCATTTGCCAAAGTTGATATCAGTTGTGGTTGCATGCTTAGGTTCATGACTGCTCAGTTGCATATTTACTTCATATGATTTCGCTGCAAATAGACTTTTGTTCATTTCCTTTGCTGTTATCTAGGTCAGATTAGGTCAAAGTAATTAGGTTCTTGATTTTCCAAGTCTTCATTTATCAAATTCGAAAAATAACTTGCAGAGCGCCTGTAATACCTCTCCATCCACCTATACTTCATAAATCCCATCTGCTCCATCCTCCAACCTGAATTCTTGCCTCACGTTTGCCATTTGCTCACTTTGCCCTAATTCCCATATTTTTGTGCAACATTGCTCCACTTCGCCTTGAACAAATCCAACCATCCTCGCCACTCTTCAGCTCCATTCCCCAAGGTCTGGACCTCATCACACAATTATCTCATCTCCATACCCACTCCTTCATCTTTCTCCCTCCATCCATCCTCCAAAATCCCATTTCTGAACATCCTCTAGAAAATTACAGACATCCTGTAGAAATTCCAGAACATCCTGTAGAACCCCTGCAGACTTCCTGTAGAAGCTCACGAAAGCGGTTTCTTGATAGCCAAACTTTGTGAAACTCTCTGGAAGGGTGCTAGGGACCCCTTAGGCCCTCTCCTAACCTTCCCAACCTCCTGCAAGCATTTTCTCTCACCGATCCACCTTTGCACAGTCAAAAACAGTGAAAGCACATGCATGATAATTCTGACAACTTCTTCAAAAATACAAAAAGATGTTTTCTTCAGATAGTGATAACTTAGACACATGCATTTTACCTTCCTAGAAGTCAATGGCATCTCTTTCAGTAGCTTGCATTCTCTTTTTCGCTTCAGTAGGGCTAGCTAGTAAAATTAGGGTTTGCTAGGGTTTGCGTTTTCTTTCAGCTTTTCAGTTTCTTTCCACAAGTAGATTAGCTTCCTTTGAGTTAGATTTCATCCATCAGTTAAAAAGCTTCTTCTCATAGCTCATAGAAGTTGGCTTAAGCCCCTAGTGGACTTGTGCCAGTTGACCAAGTGACAGCTGCGGCAAGAGCTAGTACTTGTGCATACAGCACCGTCGCTTCCAAGTTTGTTACGAACTACCGTGTTGATAAAATTAAATAAGGGAGTCCCAGGAGTTGCAGCATTGTTGCTGCAATACTAGGGCCCACCATCCTTTTTGACGCCATTGCCGGGGAAGCGTCAGAGTATTGGTGATTGTTGTTTTTCTTCTATTTTCTACTACAACTTTCTGCTAAGTAGTTTATTTCATTTCCATTCTACAATTTCAGTTCCACAAGCGTAGATTAGATATTTCCAACTTTCAGAGATTAGCATTTCAATTCTACAAGCGTAGATTAGCATTTCAATTACACAATTTCAATTCTGCAAGCGTAGACTAGCATTTCATTCCTGCAATTTCATTTGAGCAAAATAGATTAGTCCTTTCCTGCTTTCATTTCAATTCCGCATTTTCATTTCAGCAAGATAGTTAGTTGCAATTCAATCTATTTTAGTTTTGTAGGTACAAGCAGAAAAAAAGCAAAAATCAACCAAAAAGATTTCCTTTCATGCCTTGTAAGAGTAGAGATAATTCATAAAAATGATTGCACAACACGCCCACTGCTTCACACAGCCAACCTTCTCTCTTCTTCGATGGCTGTGATTAAAGAACCCTTAGGTGGATAGTAAGACATATTTGAAGAACCTCAAGGGAAGAAGAAGAAGAAAACATTCCTCTAGAGCAAATGGCTACAAGCAGAAATGTTGGGAGCAGTACCTTGTCCAAAAATGAATTTGCAAATCAGATGGAAGATTTCAAAAGTGATATGAGGCATTTTCTTGCCATGCAACTAGATACCTTACAGGTCAAAAGGAAGCAAGAGGAATCCAAGAGGGCTTTGGTCATATTTTGTCCCAAGTGCACTAGAAAGCATCCTAGGAACGAATGTCCATTGCACTCCCTAGAAGTGTGTTTCGTCTATGAAGAATACCATCCTACGAATCAGTGCCCTTCCTTGCCTGGACTTAAAGCTGCATATCAAAGAGCCAAAGGAGCCATTGAATCACTTTATTATATGAACCAAAGGAGGCCACATGGACCCATACCCTACCAGCAGGAAATGCAATGGACATCCCAGACCTATTACGGCCCCTATCAAGCCACTTCCATGCCTTCTTGGGGTACCCCTGCTCATCCTTCCTGGTTCACACCCCCTCCTTGGTCGTATCCTCCTCAATACCATGCTTCTCTAGTTGCTCATTCGTTTCACTCTTATGCTCAGCCACAGCCTCAGTGGAATGCACCTCATCAGGGGTGGAGGCCCGAGTACAACTCCTCCCGCTCATTTGCCTCCACCACCTGCCCAACCACAACCCCATCCACATCCATCTCAAATATACACCCCCACTCAACTACCCGTATCGCCATTTCCAAACCCACATATTGGAATAGCTCAACCCAATTGCAAAGCTGAGGCACAACATGTCCAAATGACTCCTCTTGAGCTCAATGATATTAACCATAGCTCAAGAAGAGTTTTGCTAGAAAGAGATTATATTGACAGCATTGGAGGACCACATCCAGCAAAAGAAGAATCAAAAGAGGAGATCAAAGAACCATGGGTTGCACTTGATGAAGGGAAGACATCAGAATTAGAGATCAAGAGAATTCCCTCATGGTTACCATAAAATCCTCCATGTATTCCAGAGAAAACTCAACAAAAAGAGGAAGATGTGAAGATCATGATAGAAGAAGATATGGAGAATGATCCAGATCAGCAAAAGGACCAAGGATATCAGAGCTATATTGAGATATGGTTCGAGACGGTCACTAAGTTGTAGCAGTACTCTCTTCCTCAGCTATGCTTGATCCCTTCAAAGTCAAATCATTTGGCCTCTGAAATCCAGATAGTTGTCAAAGCATGCATTTCAAGCCTCCACATCATTTTGTCTCTAATCTTGATGTGCACATGGCTCCATTGGAAGTATTCTTATACTTGAAAATGATTGTGTTTTTCAAGTAGGGTAGGGTAGGAAAAAAAAATGAAAATGAGAAGAAAATAAAAATCTAAGGTGAAAACCTCCTCGGAGGTGCCTTAGATTGGCTCATTGATTGAAAACCTCCATGATGTGGTCAATGGGTTGGGAAAAAAAAAAAAATGAGAAAAAAAGAGAAAAGGAAAAAGAGAATAAGATCCCTGGGTGAAAACCTCCCTTGGAGGAAACCAGGGCAGAAAATTAGAGTGAAAACCTCCATGAGGCGCCCTAGTTGTTTTCAAAAATAGAAAAAAAGAGAAACAAGCCTAATCTCTGTAAATAATTGCAGGTTGCAGGGAATACATTGCAGGTAAGGAGGGTCGCGCAAAACGAGGATAGGGGTCTGTACCAAGCTACAGGACATCCCTACAGACACTCCCTCCATGGCCACTCACCTCTCCTAGGATTTGGTCACATTCAGGTCAAGATTGGGCTTTCTACAGGAAGTTTTGGGCTTTCTACCGGAAGTTCCAGGCTTTTCTACAGGAAGTTCCAGGCGTTTCTACAGGAAGTTCTGAATTTCTACAGGAAACATCCTGTAGAACCATCGAACGAGCGAAAGTCGATTTTGGAAGGGAATCTGAAGGTTGGAATCTATTTTTTAGGCCTGCAGCCACCCTGTTTCCATCCCTCACCTTTCTCCACCATTTTTTCCACCTCATTGTACTTCTTTTATGAAAACTGTGTTTTCTACAGGAAGTTCCTGTAGAAATTACAGAAGGATGGAAAGGGATTTTAAAAATAAGTTTGAAGAATATGGAAGCTTCATCAAGGGTTCATAAGTCCTCCTGTAATCTTCAAACTCCTCCTCCATCATTTCCATGCCTGAATTATAGCCCAATCTCATTTTTCTTACCATGCAAAAAAAACTGTAGAATGCCTTGAAGCAAAAATACCTAGTGCTGAAATTTGTTTTTTCCATAACTTGAAAACCGTGCATCCATTTACAAAACCGTTTCACAGGGAGTTGTATAGGGATGATGGCAACATGCCTGAGAAATTTCAGCCAATTCTGGTGCACAGTTGCCAAGAAATCAGCCTCCATCACCTTCAGCCATTTTTGCATTTTCTCCATATCCGTGCATTCGTTTCAAAACCTGTTTCATGGGGAGATGCATATGGGTGATAGTAACCTACCCAAGCCATTTCAGCCGATTCCGATGCATGGTTTCCGAGAAATGGACCTCTGCAATATTCAGCCATTTTCCATTTTTCTCTAAATCCGTGCATCCATTTACCACAATTTTGCTATGGGAAGTGCATAATGATGACAGGAACATGCTCAGAAAGTTTCAGATCGATTTGGTCTATCGTTCAGGAGCAATGGCGAAAACAAGTTTCTATCCTGTGGAAATTCAACATCAATAGCTTGAGGGTGCAGATCTGAATGTGGAAAAAAATTCCTGTAGCGTGGCTCTGACCAGAGGATACCTACACAAGAAAAACAGCCATGAATCAGCAACAAAGCCATCATGCAACCTCAGAAACAAATGCATGTAGCAGCAAAAAGGACGCAGCAGCACGCCGACTTACAGGTATGTGTCTAAACCAGTTCCTCTATCTGCATCAATATGATTTGGAAAGTGCATAAACGAATGAAATGGTGGGATTAAGTTGGGAAGATAGCAAAGTAACCTGATAGTGCCTGGTCCAGTCTCTAGCGCTCCGCTGGAAATCATGCAGCATGCGTGTACAGTTAACTCACGTAAAATTAAAAAAACAGACAGTGGTGACCATTTAAACCTCAGTGCAATTGATGGCAGTGATTACAGGTAGAAAACATACAGTTCATAAACAACACTGTTGTCTTCTTGTGGCCACGTACACCTGGCCACTTCACTTCCTCACCACGAATCACGCTGCAATTAAAAAAATGCTCGGTTGACTCTCACCACCCACTCATTAATTTGTACTTGCAACATTCTTAGCTGAAGTACGCGTCCTCTGCGCCCACAATATGTTAACCTGTCGTCCTCCACCAAGCTTTTCGACCTATTTCAAAATTCTCCAGCATATCGGGCTCACTCAGAAGCGCAAGGGCGTTCTACAGGAAACGGGGGGGGGGGTTTCTACAGGAAGTATGGCACAACCTTCTGGAACAGAGAAACCTCAACTTTTCTGTGTCAAATTTGGAGTTCTGAGAAAGGTAGGCTCGAAAACACTCTTCCATGCATGATATATTTTGAAAGGTGGTGAATTGAACTGTCTGGAGTAGGAGAATTAGAGACAAGTCTGCCTATAAGTCAAAAATAACAGTGTGATTGTGTGTTGCATGGAATTTCTCAGTTTTTCTGCATCAAAATTCCTCTCCACATTTCCGGTCTAAAATTCTCTTGTAAGGAATGCATATGCAGCTGTAAGAGCCAGCCTGTGGAGGAATATTTTAAAATTTGCATATCTAAATGTGCCCTGAGAAGAAAACCTGGTCTCTGTCCTCTGGCTGTAGAAGCAAAACTCTTCCTCTCATAACCAGATAGCTGAAGAATTTTTAATGTCCTTGAGATCTCTTTCTACCTGTTGTGCCCTACAACAACCCCCCATTTCATACCATTACTATTCCAAAACCATAATATGAAATGGGTCCCTTTTTATTTTTTTTTGTTTTTAAATTGGTATCAATTAAAGTTCTATTTAAAAAATGCTCGAAGAAATAAAAGAAAACATTACTAAAAGGCCTTTTCAATAAAACCAATCAAAAACCTCAACGTAAAACGATTTATCTTTATCATTGCGATAAAGTGATCGCAAGATCGCATATCGCAATGACAAAGGGAACACAACTAAGGGACATTTTGGTTTCCGCCGATGAGAAATCGCTATCAGATATCAATGAAACATAAGGTAACACAATTAACAACCCCTTGCTCCGATGCGATGCGAAATTGGCAATCGGTGATAATGCTTAAACGCAAATAAGCTCCCTCTCGCCCCGATGCGATGCGACATCGCTATCGGCGATCGGTGACTCACCATGCCCACATTCTAAATTGACCTACTCGCTACTCCCGACGCGATGCGATATCGCTATCGGCGATCAGGGATTCCAAATGGAGCCAAAGCAATGACTTAGGATTTTCCCGACGCCCGATTGCGAAAAGGGCAAAAGCGCAGTTTTCAAAGTAAAAAATCATAAAGGCATTTTAATACGATTTATTCGTAATAAAGGCAATATCTTTTGAAAAGCCGCTCATCCACGTTCAACCGCCAAATCACCCAAGGCATGCTTCAAATAAATCATTCGGCCATTAACCGAAGCGACTGGTATTAATGAGATTGACAGGCCTTAACGGCCATTTAATGAAAACATCAAGCTTGCGATCTATTCACAGATTTGATCCGAAAGCCGTCTTAAGTCAATCGATCACCGTGAATGCATCAAGATATACATACCTCAGTCTATTCAATTCATGTTATTGTTGCCTGTATTACGCCTATCTTCCGCTCTGTGCAAGATTCTTCCGCAGAGACAGATTTGTGTGGAATGGGAAAGAAGTCCAAAAAGACTACAATGCCTACTGCTTCTCCAGCCGCAGGGCCATCGGTTGTTGATTCAGGCAGTAAAAAGAAAGGGCTTATATCAGATACGACATGCCTGGGACTTACCAGAGCCACTTGGCAAGGAACTTATAATTTGATTGAAGCCGAAGAGCCGAAGGTGACCGAGATACAAGTCTCATGTGATAGTACTAGCAAATCTGAGGCCAATCTAAAAGACTTGTCCAATTCCTTTCTGCACAGAATAGCGGCCCGGGAGCAAATTCTCCCATATACAGATGTGGTAAGGTGGGCAATCCAAGAGATCCCAATTACCGATAGAATGTTTAGCACTACAGATGGAGGATTTTCGGTTCTTTTCGAGCCGCAGATCTAAGGCAAATGTATCACCTACCGTCAGAAGAGAAAAAGTATAACACGGCATTTCTGGAGAAGTTCCGAGCAGAAAACGAGACCGAGTCCGAACCCATTCGAGGCTGGAGACAAAATCCAGCAAAGCACAAGCATGAATCCTCAGGTAAGTACTCAGTCGACTGTCTATGTTCTCCTTACTGCTATGCTGGAATTATGTTGTGTAGACTATGGGGATTACATGACTCCGCCAATTTTACCATAGAAATAGTCCCCTTAATGGAGGCGGCATGTAGTGGCGAGATTATGGATTGGGCGGATATATTATCCGACAAGTTAGCCAAGGCCATTCTTAATTTCAGATTTAATTCTCGCGTCACAGAGAGGTTCATTCCGCCATTTTATTACAGTGCCTATGTGTTGGATGTTTTATGTTTTAATTCTGAGTTTCTTGTGCTCGGATGGAGGTGGACGTCACAAGACCCCACACCCATCCACATATATCATCAAAAGTTGTGGAAGACCAACTACAAACACCACCTGTATCAAATCTGCAACGGTTTCATGTTGCCAATTTATTACTCCATTTTTGACAAGCCTGCCCCAAAGATTTCTGAACAAGCAGGGGTAGATTTAACCGCAGTAGCAATTTGGTTCGGAGAAGAGAAATTCACCTACATTAAAGTTTTTAGCAGTCAGGCCAGGCCCCATGTGCTTCCACTATACATCCCTGATAAGTTACTTGCCAGGGAAGTAGCTTATTAAATCAATGCCGATGGGGTTACTCAAACCCTGAAAAAAGCAAAAAAGCATGTCTAGCCCTCCTTTCCCCTGCGAATTGGAATTTACACCCTACATGATATCAAACATGCAGAGAAGGAAGCTGGGAAGATAAATTCGCTGACTCTGGCTACTCCGCCAAGCAGGCAGTATGATCCAAGGAAAATCGCTTACAATGCGCTCGACCAGGCCAAATTGGCCAAGGTCGAGCACAAAGAAGACAGATTCGAGGATTTGTTTGCATCGACCGAGTCACTATATCAAGTTAAATCGCTTTCCAGAAATGTATACAACGATGAGGGGCTAGCCGAATTTAACAGAATTAGAGAACAGAGGTTACAAACTCTGCCTCTAGATCTGTTAGCGACTACTCCAACAACGACAAAATCAAGCGAGCCTGAGCAGCAAAGTAATACGCCTCCTCCTACTACATCAAAGCAGCAGGAGGAAGTGTATAATCAGAGGCAGGAAGAAACCCAGGAAAATGTGCAGCGACAAGATGAAACCCAGGCGAAAACTCAAGAAGAGAGCACCTCAAAAGTTAATGATGATACACAAATTGATCCGAATTTGCTCCAACAATGGCAGCAATTCAACTCAATCATCGACAACCTAGAGTGCTCAAAGGATGATGAGGTTTCTAAAGAGGGCGACACACAGAAAGCGACATCAAAACAGGTTTCGGGCGAAACCAGCAACCCACCCAAGTCAAAAGAAACAGAAATAATTCCTAAGGATCCATCGGGCGAAATCATTGTTAGCCTCTCTCATAAAACAATAATAAATCCAAAAATAATTTATTATCATAGGTTATAAAATTGAAATAAAATAATTATTAATTTAAGAAATTAAATTAATAATTATTATTCTAGAATGATTAATTAATTAATGGAGACAATTAAAAATTAGTATATTGTTGTAACAAGATATGACTCTCCAAATGTGTCATATCTTAGGCTCTATTTTAGGAGATTAGTTAGCTAGTTGGTTTGAATAGCATTTAATGTAAATGGACACTTGTTATTTAATAAGTGATCCATAATTAGAGGTAGTTAGGACATGGAGCTTATAAATAGCTCATTGCAAGAGCGTTTGGTAGTTCGGGTGTAAGCTCTTGCAAATCAATTATGTAATTATTTTTTCTGATTAATAAAATTATGTGTCTGAGGACACTTCTGCCATTATGTGGTATCAGAGCTGGTCGAAGTCTGGAATTTGAGCTAGGAAAAGTTGCACTATTCCAAATACAATCATGTACGGGTTGTTGGAGGGATGACATGGATATTGCTTCCCTTTGATATGGAAACAATCGGAGCGATTGATTGTCGCCATGCTGGTAGATGCAGTAATGGTCTATCCAATTGCAGTTCCGTATAAATTGCTATATTGGGTAAGACCGCAGAACCATGTTTGTGCCACTCCTAAATTTGCTTTCACTGCAGCCATGTAATTGTAATTTCTCTTTCCATTAACTGGATCAAGACTTCTGTAGTAGTCAGCCAGAAAAGTCGATGTATATAAGGTTATAAAAGCGAAAGCTATCAAAACTGCAGGTCCAGCGATCCATCCCAATTGAGCCATGGACCATGCCAGTGACAAGACTCCAGAGCCAATAACTGCCGTAATAATATGAGCGCTAGCAGTCCACACAGTGCCTGTCCGCCGAGGGCGCCCATCGTCATCAAATTTCTGCAAATCTAAGCTATGCCCATTCTGCCTCTGAATATCTGACTTCTTCTCAGTCCTGAAGAATGAATCTAGCAGTCGTGACATCCTCAACAATGGATTTAGAGCCAAGGCTATTAGGTCCTGTTGTGCCAATCAGTTTTTGGTGCATAGGCGAAATCGTGAATATCTATTGTGTTTGTTGCGTGAGCGCAGGGTTTAAGCAGATAATTGTTTAAGAGTCGATCTTGTGAAGATATGTTGTGATAGACTAGAAGTGGCTGAGCACGAATTGTGAGTTCGTGATCTACCTAATTCAGTGCGCATATGTTTGGAACCTGTGGGGAGCGTATCTTGAGGCGCTGGAATTATGATGAGTGCAGATCACGGAGACAGTTTTGAGACCCAGAAATCTGCAACATCTGGTTAGCTCGAAATGTTTCAAGGAAGGGGAATCATAAAACTCATCTGAGTCTTTAATTTTCTAGAAGTCGTATTGCTGCTTTTTTTCGCAAGTGCACGGTGCAAATTATATTGGAGTAATGCATCTGTTCAAATCCGGCGTTTCTACGGGCCGTGCAGAGGTGTTCCGATCCGTTAATAAAAATTACAGAAAGGGCAGCTGTGGACTGGACATTGCTGCTACCAGAACACTACAAGCCGATACAATACCCACTGCTGCTGCTCCAGCCATTGATATGGGCAGGAGATACTGAGTTGTCTTTCCTTTTTGTTTTGGGTCTTGAAATTGATATTCAATTATTATCTTGTTTCCAAGATTTTGATGTGAAAGAATAAAGGTAGCTGGAAAGCATTAATCTTTTACTGGTTCAAAGTTATATGAGACCCAAAATGTTCATGTGCATGTAGAAATGTATACCCTGGAGACCTGTCTGGATGTAACAGACTCTGAGAATAGTTAACGAATGTGATTGTCCGATTTTCATCCTTTGGGCAGAGTGATTGTGAGGCATTCTCTGTTGTGCCTATTGGGCAATTGTACAGCAAAAAAAAAAAAGTTGTTATCTAAGTAGTTTCTCTCTAGTTGTCTATAATAGCTGATGACAGGGTCGGCTTCAATCTGGGGCACAACCTCCATTGACGAAGACAAATCAATTCATTCATTCCTTTAAGTTCGTTTTTGGCACATGGACCTGTACGCTCACACCTTGCATTGCTTTGCTGAATCGGCCTGAATTCGATGTGATGTTCAACGACCTGGAGATGCTGGAAATTGACAGAAAGGAGCCTAATCTGGAATGTGGAACCTGCAAGTAGCGTTGGAAAGGTATTCTTTGCTTAAATTGTTCTGATTTTAATGAATGCCCTTCTTCAATTATCCATGGTCCCTCTTCCGTCATGCAAATAAATTCTCCAAAGTCTGACTTTTCACAACAGTCTTCCGTCCATCTTTTAATGGCGTTTTTGCATAGCTTTGATTAGCATAAATGGAGTAAACAACGCTACAGTCACAAGTAATATATATTCAGAAGCCAAGTTCCATTTATCACATCTGGATTGGTTTGATGCTCATTTGGCATTCAATCTGATAGATTTTTAAGGGGATGCAATTTTAAGGGGTTTCTATTACTGTTCAATTGGGCCTGCGGAGCTGCAACTCAACCAAGGAATCGATCTGTCGCATGTGATTGAATATGATGAGAGATGAGAAAGGCTGCTTTAATTTTTGAAATGTTTTTCAAAGGAGAGCTCATTGATGTAGGAGGTTGAGTCAGGTTTTTGAACTCTTTTTTTTTTTTTTTCAAATTTGTGAGTTTCAAATTTTCATTGTTTGCAAATAGAAGAGATTCCCCCTTTGGGTGTATTTTACAGCCCTAAGCACAAAGCTGTTGTAAAGTGACAGAGGAAAAGGAGAAGGGCTGATCAACCTTCTCTATTCCCTGAATTAACAGTAACGGGAAATGTTGTGTGGAAAGAGGAATTTGACCCCTCCGATGACTTAACCAAGTTATCGCAACGCTGGAGCATATTCGGCAGCGACCATTGATAAAGCATCGGAGGTGAGCAGTTTATTAAAATCGAAAGATCAAGACATATTTTTGCTACAAGCTCAATTATCAGAAGTTCAGCAGAAGGCAGAGCAGGCGGAGCAGGAATTGCTAGTACAGCAGCAAAAAAATTATCAGCTGACAAAGAAATTACAAGAGGAGAAATAGAGGATTGACGAGAGTGCAATCCAAAGGCAAAAGGAGCTATCGGCAGCATTGGAGCAATTAAGAATATCGACTGAGGGAACGATAAAAGCTAAAGATGAGCAAATCGCTCAATTGTCAACTCAAATTGAGCAAATGAAAAGGCTCCCTCAGGTAGATGAATTCAAAGCAGTGGCGCTTCAATTAAATAAGGCATTGATTAATCAGGTTAAGCTCCTATGTTAGCAAATTACCCAGGCAGAACCATTGTGTGAGTTAGTAGCATCCATAAGCGAAAAGGTAGAAAAGGCAAGGACAAATTTGGATCAGGCTGAAGAAACACTGACAAGTTTTCTGGAATGGCAAGATTCCGATCAAGGCCAGGCGACTAATCTACCAAGAATTCTGGAATCACACAAAGAAATACTATTCACAGAATGGCAATCACAGTTAATGAAGGCAGAAAGAGCGATTTTTAGATGCAAAGCAACCACTGGTAATTTGGTTGAATTAGTAAATAATACGCTTTATTTGTCTAATATGATTTCCCAATGTACTCCAGGCCAATTAACAGAAACAAAGATATTGGATCATTCATGCTACCCGGAGCTGGAGAAAAATGGAAGATTAATCGCGGGGATCAACAATTTAACATGGGATGCCTACTGGTTCTTCTTAGTGAAGCCATACAGCCAAAGAGCCGCCTTAAAATGCCTTACAGATGCTATCGGGTATATCATACCCGACATTCAGGATGCCACCTTTGCTGCCCAATTCAGCTTGCGCCTCAACAGGACCGCATAAGTGGGAGTCGATGCTGCGATAAGCCAGCTCAGGTTAAGGCAAAAATCTGAGTCTTGATTTACATCGCGGACTGCCAATCGCCCAAGAGATAGATTGCATTTACTGATGCCAAATTTAGTAGGATTTTGTTTCTAGATTTTTTTAGCTTAGTAGTATTTATAGACCCTTTCATGCATTTAGAAAGGGTCGTAAAGTTTTGTATATGACTTAAACCCTGAAGTTGCACTATTGTACTTCAGGGATATTCTTTTATAAAACTAGACCAATTATTCTGAATTTAATGAGGAAAGTTTTTATGCAAATGTGCACTACTGTCTTTGTTTAAAAACATTTCTATGTTGAAGGAAGAATTGTGAATAGCGATTGATATCTAGGATTGACTAGCAGCTCACATGGTACTATTATCTGCGTCTGTACTCATTCCTGTTATATGAATTGTTATTTGAATCGCTCTTGCTATTATCGCTTATATATATATGTGCTTTTCGCAACATCCTTTATGCATCCCACTATTGGTTGTTTATAGCATGCTTCTCTTTCAATCGTATATATGTATTGATGATATAAATAGTGAATGCAGTAATTTGTATTAATCGCTTCATTTTGACTATTCCTATGAAGTAATCTTTGAATGATTGAATATCTCATGTTTATTTTACAGAGTCATCTATATGCCTGTCAAATAGATAAGGATTATTTAACGCTGCATTCTGAATGAATAAGTTGTTCGCGGGATTAGTATTATTTTCCCTATTTTTTCCAATAGAATAAGCTAGTCAGCTATCATCAAAAGCAAACTATTCATCACCCATCCATCCCTTTTATTCATTATCGGGAAACTGGTCCCGTTATCTCCAGTCGGAGCCACCATTCCAAACGGAAAAGGAGCTGTACTAAGGTCCAGACTGGGTGGTTATCCCCCAATGTTGTTGCAGCGATTTTCGAGGCATCAACATTTCTGGTGCTAGAAGGAGGGACATCCGCTATGAATGGCGAGTAAGCCAACACCTACAAACCATTCAAAGAGTAATTCACCCTCCGCCTCTCCTCGGACATCTCGTTCGCATTCTGAATCTCCAGTATCCAGACGAGACGAAGAAGAATCAACCACTACTGCTCAATTACATCATACTTCAAAACACTTAAGTCCAGAGTCCCCTGAAGTTCAATCCATCATCCAGAAACTTCAAGACTTCTCAATTTCGCCTCCTAGATCTGAAGTATCACAAGGCAGTCAGACTTCGCAGTTTCGCTTACCCCCTCACCTTACCAGACTCCAAAGCGAAAAGCTAGGTATTGAACCACCCGAGTTTCCTTTACCCGAAAGGAAAAGGATTAAAAAGACCACTGAAGGTTTTGGTAGCAAAACCTTTTCTCCATCATCTTCCATTTCATCATCACCGGCACGAAGTCAAACACCCACTTCGCCACTACATATCGTCGTTCACCAAGGGACTTCATCTCAAACATCACAGTCTTTTCAGTCTATACTTCCACCTCCCCCTCAAGCACCTGGAACACCACAGGCAATCGTTGGTACTCCTAAAATGGCTCAAAGACCATGGCGAAGTCCTGGTGCAGTCACCATGCCTGCACCTTTACATCTTTTACCCGATTACCCCGAAAAATGGTTACCCAAGTTCAATCCAGATGCTGGAACTTCGGCAGAAGAACACATAAACAATTTTATGTTTTCAGTCAATCTAAAGGGAGTCACTGAAGAAGATGTGGTAGTAAGATTATTTCCCTATTCACTGCAAGGATTTGCAGGGTCTTGGTATTTTTCCTTGCCCCCTGGATCCATCACAAGTTGGAATATCTTCCAGGAACAATTTCTCACCAAATACGGCGATGACAGATCCTTGGCTACACTTGTCAATGACCTTTCCAATTTAAGGATCGAGTCAAGAGAACCCATTAAGGAGTTTAACTCCCGATTCAACAAACTCTTGAACAAAATCCCCACCGATGATAAGCCAAGCGAACAAGTTAGAAGCGAGTGGTATATCACTGCCTTACCTTCGAACATAGCCATATTTGTGGATAGGGCTAAACAGCCTACATTGGCCGAAAACATGAAGGAAGCACTCGCTGTGGAAAAAAGTGTAATCGCCTTAGAAAATAAAACTGCCCTGGAAGAACGAAAATCTAAAAAAGTGCCCTTTAAAGATGACTCTAAGAAAAAGATCACTAAGGATCCATATGACATGGAGGGCCTTCAGAAATTCCTTAAAACCATGTCGAATGAAATGGTTGAGATCAAGAAACAAGTATCAGAATCCTCAACGAAGAAACCATATAGGAATTTCAAGAAACCCGAGTCCAAGCCTCCAAATGTTATATCATACGCAGACTCGGATCCTGAGGAAGAAGAAGAGGAAGAAATAGTTACACCATCTGAAGAAGAAGAAGGGGAAGTAGTTTAATGTCACGGGATGTGGGACTTTATAGTCCCTAATTCTGATACTAATGCTGAGCAAGAAGCCTTTCCTGTCACTACAAGGAGTAAAGCTACTCCCGAACCAGTTCAAGTTAATCCAAAGAAAAGGAGTGCTGGAACCAATACTGCAAAGGAAAAGGTACCCGCAAGGAAGCCCGCCGCAACAGTATCTCAGAATCAGCCATCATCCTCTACTACACCTTCGTCATCTAAGACATTGGTAGTTTCTGATTCGATGGATTATAATATTGTTGATGACATGAAGAAAACTAAGGCAAACATCACCATGTTTGAACTTAGTAAATTAAAACATCAGCAAAAATTACTACTCAAAGAACTTAACGATGTTCCTTCTTCACCGCTTCCCACCACTAAAGCTGCAAGCGACTTAGGACAACCACCTTTTGGTAGAGTTGAGGCAACTGACACAATTCTGATTGGAGATAGATAAAACTCCCATACCCCTCCTTTCCTCTTAACTTATGAAATTTACAATCGAAATCTACACAACTGCTTAATTGATTCTAGGGCATCCTCGAATATAATGCCTGCTTCAGTTTGCTCTAAACTGAATATAGAACCCCAGAAGTCTTCTATTCACATTGTGCAGTTAGATAGAACTAAGGTTCAAGTTCTAGGGGAAATAAACTCTGTAACGATCAGGTTATCGGCGGATCCACGAATAGTCCAAAGGATTGATATTCTAGTCGCCGATATACCTGAATTCTATGGGTTGATTTTAAGCAGGGATTGGTCAAAAAAACTCCATGGGTATATCTCCACCGATTGGTCCCATATGTGGCTCCCCTATAAGGGCAAACCAAATCAAATAAAGATCGATCGGGAGAAACATATGACCCACACTGTTACAGAATTTGAGCAAGAAAATCAACCAGTCGCGTTCAACAACAATATCCTAGGAAATTATTCTTCCGAGTCATTTTTCAGCAATTACATTGCCCAGCCATCTCCTTTCTCAGTTAACAATTTCGCATCGCAAATTGAAAATTTTTCACAGACCGACAAGTCTAAATGTGTTAATGTTACTGAGAATGTTGTAACAAAGATTGTAGATAATTCATTATTTTGGTCTTTATATTTTGATGGATCTAATTCCAGTGAAGGATCAGGAGCAGGATGCATTTTGGTCAGCCCGCAAGGAGAAAAAACAATGTTGTCCTGTAGATTAGAATTTGAATGCACCAATAACACAGCCGAGTACGAAGCATTAGTCCAAGGACTATACAAAGCGATCGGCCTCAAAGTTAAATACTTAAAATTATTTGGCGATTCTGAAATTATTGTTAAACAGGTAAGGAATACAATTCATTGTCATTCAAACCATCTCAAGCATTATCAATCGCTGGTACAAGAGCTCACTTCCCATTTTTTAGCATTCAATATTTCTTCCATTCCCAGGTCGCAAAATTCCGCAGCCGATTTGCTAGCCAATGTCACTTCCAAGCTACTCCCTTCCGAAGACTATAGTCCAGATAGGTTTTCAGTAGAATTACTTTTTAGGCCATCCATTCCTGACAATGTAACCAATTGGAGAGTGTTGAACCACGATGATGAAATTTTACAATTTTTGACCTCCGAAAAATCCTATGATAATCAAATCATTGAGGAAGATGAGCACGATACTCAAATGCGAGGTAAATATGAGGAAAACTCAATCCCTAAGCTCGTAGTGAAGCTTGAAGACCTTTATGATATTAAAGACAGGTTTAAACCTGTGTCTAATACAAAGCTCCAGAGCTCTACCTTAAGGTTTGAATTAATAAACCTTGGCATCGAACAGAATCCTCAAAACATTAATTTAGGATTAGGACTTTCCATAGAGGAAAAAGAAGCATTCATTAGTATGTTACGAAAGAATAAACATGTTTTCGCTTGGAAATATGACGATCTAAAAACGTATGATACATCTATTATTCAGCGCACTATCCCAATGCTTCCTGAACAGAAACCAGTTCAACAAAAGCTGAGGAAAATACATCCAAACTTAGAGAGTCAAATAAAATCGGAACTCAATAAACTCTTGAAAGCTAAGATTATTTTTCCTGTATGACACTCAAACTGGGTCTCCAATATGGTACCAGTCAGAAAGAAAAATGGCGACATAAGGATTTGTATTGATTTCATAAATTTAAATAAGGCAAGTCTAAAAGATAATTTCCCATTACCCACTATGGAGCAGATACTCCAATCAGTGGCAGGCTCAGAGTTAATGTCCTTCTTGGATGGGTTTTCAGGGTATAACCAAATTTTGGTCCACCCCGATGACCAACTCAAAAACACATTCAGAACAAAGTGGGGAACATATGCATATCAGAAAATGCCTTTCGGACTAATTAATGCTGGAGCCACTTTTCAAAGAGCAATGGATATCGCTTTCAAAGGGTTAATTAACATAACAGTAGTCGTTTATTTAGATGACATTACTGTATTTTCTAAAGAAAGATCAGATCATTTTCAATATTTGAACCAAATCTTTCAGCACTGTAAAAAATATGGTATTTCTCTAAACCCTAAGAAATCCTTTTTCGCTCTTGATCAAGGTAAGCTCCTAGGCTTTATTGTATCTAAAGACGGCATCTATATTGATCCAAACAGGATTAAAGAAATCTCTGAAATCCCTTTTCCTCATAATAAAAAATCCATGCAGTCATTTTTAGGCCAAATTAATTTTGTAAAAAGATTTGTTCCAGATTTTTCCCAGATTATTTTTCCACTTCAAACTATGATTAAGAAAAATTCAGTCTTTAAATGGGGATCGCCAGAAAAGGAAGCGTTTGAACTGATCAAACAATCAATAATCAATGCCCCGTCTCTAAATACTCCAAATTTTTCTAATCATTTTACATTGTATACCATCGCATCCGATTGCTCTTATGCTGCAATACTTACACAGATCAACGATCACAATTTGGAAGCACCGATTTCATTCTATAGCTCAAATCTTCAAGGTGCAGAACTAAACTATTATGAAGTAGAAAAACAAGCCTTTGTTGTATATAAAGCAGTTAAGCATTACAGACCCTTCCTTTTAAAAGCCCATACAAGGGTTATAGTTCCTTTCTCCTCAGTTAGGCAACTATTAATCCAAAGAGAATTAGGAGAAAAAAGGGCAAATTGGGTAACAGCACTCCAAGAATATGACCTAGAGATCAAGCCAGCAAAGATTGTTAGAGGCCAAGGTTTTTGCAGGTTATTGGCAAGAGCATCCAACATTCCAGAATCAAGCGATACAGATCAATCTGAAACAATCAACCAGATAAGTATCATTGACTCTGAATCACAGTATGTTGATTTAATATTTTACTTGAAAAA
>APFE031436702.1:18642-44782 GCA_000404065.3 Pinus taeda | reverse complement strand
CTAAGCTCATATGCTCATTTGGATCCTTCACCTTTTCAACCCTACACTAGCATGAAAACTAAAAAAATTCACTGAATATACCTACCTTGCCCTATTATATCTCTGCAACCCATCTTTTGAAACCCTAACCTATTTTCCTATACTTATTGACCTTGCTCCAACAAACCCTAAATTCAAACCTACTAAGATTTGAATATTGAGCCTAAGATCTATTTTACTTCCAAGTCATTTTATTGTTTGTGAGATTCTTAAGAGAGCCCTCTTTGATTTGGTAGCGCTAGCTACCAAATTTAAATATTGGTTTGAGGTTACTTTTGTTAGTATCCTTTCTCAACCTTGGGACACTGAGGACTGCTAACAAAATCTATTCCAAAATAAATATTACAATGTATTGTTATTCTATGAGCATATATTTCAACCTAAATATGAAGATAGGATAAAACCATTATCACAGGTGCCAGATGAAGATTTTGAAAGGTAGAAGATGAAAACAAACTTCTTCTTCCATTTTACCCAAAGGAAAAGCGATTATATAACTTGAGCATGATAAAATAGGTCAAAGATTAAATTTGGGGAGGACATTTCTTTAGCGAAAAAGGCTTAAGATGTATGTGTAAGAGTACTCTAGGTTTAGCTATTGTGTTTTTTCTTCCCATGGTTATAATCTAAGAAAGGTCAATATTCCCTTAGCATCTAAAGTGATGATATTATAGGGGATGAATTTATGACTTTTGGAAGCATTTATGGGGGTTTCTTGAAGGAAGGAATATTATTTCATTGAAATGCCTTTCAGAAATGAAGTATAATGAAGAAGTTTACATTGAGAAATACATAGCTCATTTGGTAGCAAAGTGATACTCTAAAGTGGATTGGGATATTGTTTATTAAAAGTCTATCTCTTCGACAACCAAAATGACCTTTATTAGGGTGATGTTATCACAAATGGTGGCTTATGATTTCGAAGATAAGAAAATAAATGGGGAGATGGCATGTATTTATGGTGGATTGGGATATTGTTCATTAAAAGTCTATCTCTTCGACAACCAAAATGACCTTTATTAGGTTTATGTTAACACAAATGGTGGCTTACGATTTGGATGTTAAGAAAATAAATGGGGAGATGGCATGTATTTCTGGTGAGGTTAATGAAGGAATCATCATAAACCAAGAATAAGGATTTTTAGTAAAATGGAGAGAGGACATTGTACAATGGCTAAAGAGATCATTACATGGATTGAAATGGTCCCTACAATAATGTTAGTAGTGATTTGATAAAGATCTTGTGAGAGTGTTTCCATAAAAAGCTATATGGAGCATTGAATTTACATCAAGAAATAAGGTGATCACGTCCTTATTTTTGTCTTCTATATTCTTAACATTGTTTGGATTAGTGATAACAAACAACTAATTAAGGAGAGAAAGTCCCACCTGAGTTTCAAATGAGGGATTTAAATGAGTTTCTTTATTTCTTAGGAATTTCGGTAAAGAGAGGTTACTAAAGTAGAATATTGCTCATCATAATATGTTAAAAACATACTTGATTTACTTTAATATGGAGAAAGTGTAATCTAGTTTGCACTCAATTAAGTCTATTGGAAATTTGATTTTTGAAACAAAATGAAAAGGAGATGGCCTGCTTTATGCAATGGTGCATAGGAGATGAAACATGTAATGCATTAACAACTATAATATTTTCTATGAGTAAGATGGAAAGATTTTATGTGTGTCTCTCTAGAATTTTTCTTTTCATGTTCACCTGTTAGATAATGAAAACAATGGGATCTTTATTAATACATATTTATTCATCTAAGTGAAAATATTGTCATGAGTTCAAGAAGTAAAGGTTAACAAATAATTTTTAAATCAAAGTATTGAAATAGAAGATGTTGTAATGTTAAAGCATCCAATGAATTGGTTTTTTGTAGCAAGTGTACAAAGATATTTGATCTGGAGAGATGCATGTATATATAATATGTAATTTCTTTACAAAAAAAATCACATCCCATTTTAGACTAATGAAGTTTTGTGAAGCAATTTTAAGGCGTTAGATAATGATGCAATTGTTTTAACTCAAGAGTAATTGGTAATTTCTTTAACGTAAGGATGAGGTGTGGATTCAATGTTGTTCATAATAAGTTATATATATAAATATATATATATATATATATTAATATATATATATATATAATATTAATCCAATAAAAAAGAGCTATAATTTTTAATAATCCTTATAATAATTTTAGTCTCTATAAGGCAAATTTGGTTTGCTTCCATAAAGAAATTTTAATTTTCCTTTATCCTTAAAAAAGGAAAAGGCAAGAAAAACAAATAAATATTAATATTTTTTTTTCCAAAATGGTAGTAAATAGTTATTACTAATTTGGGTTATATTTCTATAAGTTGTTTTTCTTTTTTTTTCTCTCTTTTATTTATTTTATGTTATGTTTTTCTTTATATTTGCATCTTAGCTCTAAAGGTTCAGTATCAATTGGTTATATACTTTATACATTATTGTCCTTTTTGTTTTTATTTATTTATTTTTACTTTTATTACCATCATAGCTCTTCATATTCAATATATAAAATATTTGGAGACACGGCAAGGGATAATACATTATTCAAAGATATTTTGTTGACGATAATACATTATTCAAAGATATTTCTATGGGGGGAGTATGTTATTCAAAGAGGTTTTTTTTGTGATGTAGAAAAACATATGGTTATGGAAGTTGGATTTTCCCATTATGCCACGATGAAGATCCTCATTTGTAATATTATTGACCTTTAGGGGTGTGTGATTTTCACAAGAAATTCATTGGGTATTCAATTTATTTTTCAGATAAGGTTTTCTTGCATGGGTTCAAAATCACTAATAGGATGCAATAACCCTTTTATTTGGATGATAATACAAATATCATTGGAGAGAAAGTAGATTAATGGTGCGCATTGATTCATTACAATTTAACAGTAAATGATTTAGAGTATGGAAGGGGAAAAAATGATATGTGACTTGAATATAAAATGTTCATTTACTTGAATTTTTGCTTCTTGAAATTGTAAACTATTTGTAATAGACTACATTTTTATTGTTCCCATATTCCATCATTCAACATTGTTAGTTACTTTGCACTCAAATTTGGTAATAGAAAAAAAATACCATTGAATGTTTCTTAGGGTTTAACAATCCATAAGTCATAATGATTGACTTTGGAGAAAACTACAATTGATATCGGAGAGAAAGACAAACAAGGTATGATGTTTACTACAATATATGAAAATATGTTATATACCATTTTTTCTCTATCATATTCCATATATTTTATGGTTATTGAAGAACATAGCCAATAAATGGAATATAATATCTATAAATGTATAAGAAAAATAATTCGTCCATAAATAAAATACTTGAATTTCATCTTAAATAAAATGTTCACTTACCTAAAATGTTTGTTTCTCGAAACTATAATCTATTTGTAATTGACTACATTCTTATTATTCCCATTTTCTATCATTCAACATTTCTAGTCACTTTGAATTTAAATGAGGTAACAAAAACCAATGGCCACTGAAACTTACTTGGGGTTTAACACTCCATAAGTCACAATCATTGAGTTTAGAGAAAGCTACTATTAATATTGGAGAGAAAGAGAGACAATGTATAACATTTACTAAAATAGATCGAGCTAAATATTTGAGTTGTCTAATATTTGAATGGATGAGATTACAAAGTGAAATAGTGAAAAAAAATTAATACCTTTAAATACTGTGCTCAAGGATGAAAACTGTGCTTGCTTCCATTTACTCCTCTGTTTGCTCCGTTCTTCTCTGGATATAAATATGGCTCCGATGGCTTTGTTCTCTATTTGATCCTCCAATGGTTGTGTCTGCTCTATGCTCTATTAGTTCCTCTGGTGGCTCCTGCTCCTCTTGGCTCCATCTGCACCTCGAATATTGCCATATTGACATCAATGACAATTTATGTCCAACACTAGCTTTTACCCCATTGAAATTGAGAAAATGTGTTTAACCTAATATTATTCCTAGTTAATAAAATAGTATTAAGTGTGCGCTATAATTTAGTATAAGGTAGATGTTGTAACAAAACAATATATTCAAAAATAATAAAGTAATAAGTATATTAACACATTGAAAAATAGTAATAAAAAAAACCGTATGATTGGTTTGGTATGTGTGTTGTGTGAGAACTATAAATAAAAAGGTTTTAATGTCCATATTAAATAACATAGTTTTACACTCATCATCAACTCATAATTCAGAAAAGGATTATTGGAAGATGGAAAGTTTATCATCTTTGGATTTGGAATAAAAAAAGCTCCTCTTTGAGATTCTTGTCACCATTGTTATTTTATATGTATGTAAGATGTTATTTTATATGTATGTGAGGTGTAGGGTTGTGGTATGTCCATAGATTTATGGATAAATATCAAGATGATTTAAAATAAATTTATAATCCGCAACATCAATATTAAAAGGAAATATTCCCTATCCTATCCTCTTGATCGAAGCTAGCATTTA
Organism: Pinus taeda; assembly: GCA_000404065.3. Taxonomy (NCBI): domain Eukaryota; kingdom Viridiplantae; phylum Streptophyta; class Pinopsida; order Pinales; family Pinaceae; genus Pinus; species Pinus taeda. The sequence goes on along the minus strand of APFE031436702.1, from coordinate 40,247 downwards.
CCCCATTGAAATTGAGAAAATGTCTTTAACGTAATATTATTCCCAGTTAGTAAAATTGTATTAAGTGTGCTCTATAATTTAGTATAATTTACTATAATGGAGATGTTGTCACAAAAAAATATATACGAAAATAATAAATTAATAAATATATTAACAAATTGAAAAATAGTAATAAAAAAAAGTCAATGCCCATCATAAATAAAATACTTCAATTTCTACCTTAATTTTATATCATATTTATATTGCACGATGCATAATTCATTCTATATTTAGTTTGATATGTGTGTTGTGCGTGTGAACTATAAATAAAATATTCCAATTTCCATATTAAATAACATAATTTTATAAAATATTTCAGTGTCCGTATTCAATAACATAATTTTACACTCATAATCAGCTCGTAATTGAGAAAAAAATGATTAGAGGATGGAAAGCTTATTTATAAAATATTTCAATGTCCATACTAAATAACATAATTTTACACTCATAATTGAGAAAATGATTATTACAGGATGGAAAGCTATTATCTCTAGATTTGGACTAAAAAATCTCATCTTTGAGACTCTCATCATCCCTATTGTTTTATATGTATGTGAGATATTATTGTTTATGTATGTTAGGTGTAGGGTTGAAGTATATCTATAGATTCATAGAGGAATATCGCTTTTATTTAAAATAAATTTATAATCTACAGCATCTAGATTAAAGCAAATATTCCCTATCCTATCCTCTTGATAGAAGCTAGGTTTTACCCCATTAAAATTGAGAAAAATTATTTAATGCAATATACTTCCTAGTTAATAAAATTGTATTACGTGTGCTACATAATTTAGTATAAGGAAGATTTTGTCACAAAACATTATATTAAAAAATGATAAAGTAATAAATATCTTAAAAATTTTAAAAATAGTAATAAAAAAAGTTCATGCTCATCATAAATAAAATACTTCAATTTCTACCTTAATTTTATATCATCTTTATATTGCATGATGTGTAATTTATTCTATTCTTAGTTTGATATGTGTGTTGCGTGCGTTTGAACTATAAATAAAATATTTCAATGTCCTTATTAAATAGCATAATTTCATACTCATCATCACCTCATAATTGAGAAAAGGATTATTGGAGGATGGAAAGCTTATTATCTCTCGAATTGGAGTAAAACATGCTCCTGTTTCAGATTCTCATTACCATTGTTATTTTATATGTATGTGTGGCGTGGAGTTTCATTATATCCATAGCTTCATGGAGGAATATCGAGATGATTTAAAAGAAATTTATAATCTAGAACCTCAACATTAAAGGAAATATTCCCTATCCTATCCTCTTGATTGAAGCTAGCTTTACCCCATTGAAAACATGGCTATGTTTAAGATATTTGATGCATAAGAAAACGCTTTACAATATTGAATGGAATATGCATCTCAAAATTGCTTCCAACTCTAGCCAAAACCCCCAACTTTAATTCAAGTGGGGATGTAATAAGGATGCCTAGTATAAGCTTGAATACTAGGGGATAAAAGACGAGATCATCTCATAGAATAAGGATATTATTAAAAATACTATTCCCTCCAAATTTAAGGATAAATTATGGAATGATAAGGAGATAGAGGGGAAAGGAACCTAAGATATTATAAGGATAAGATCAATCCCACCCTTGCTAACTAGAATTATCTCTTTGTCCTGACTAGTTGTAAGAAGAAAATGATTTTTGCAAAGACAAAAAATAATTCTCATGAAATCTTAACCGAGGACATTGGTCTATTTCCAAAACAACCTAGGATGAAAGAATTTGTCAACCTTCATGACTTGTTAAGGCAACAAAATATAGTGATCTTGGAGCACTTATTTCTCTTATTTTTCATCATGGACCTAAAATATTAGAGAGTCACAATTAGTTTGTTACCTTCTTAAGGTCCGATAGCCCAAATTAGTCTTAGTGGAGGTTAATGATAATCGTCATCATCATGAAGGAAAATAAAGTAATTTAAATAAAAAAAACATCTATTTCACTTTGTATCATAACGTAGATGGGTTATTTATTTCATTCTTAATATGGATTTGATATATTACATTTAATAGAGAGAGAGGGATAGCACTCTTGTTCCATTAATAGGTACTTTATAGTTCAAATTATAAGAGAGATTTGTAATTCATTCAATATTTATTATGAAGTTGATATGTAACATTTTTAAAAATATTAATAATAATAATAATTCAATGTATGCATAGAAAGAGATATGACATATTAATAAAAAAAAATTATATATGGAGACTCTTAAAGATGTGGTTTTTATATATAGAGAGAATGTAGAGATGTGACTTTTAAAGAATCCAATGAAGTGTTTTGGTTGTATAAAGTGTACATATATGTTCAATTTGAGACTCATGCATATTTGATATGCAATTTCTTTGAAAAAGAATTTCAAATTCAAGTTTAAGGCTTTGGATAACAATGCAAATGTTTTAACTAAAGAAGTAATTGGTACAAATATTTTTAATGTATGGATGAAAAGTGGATTCAATGTTGTTCATAATCGTTTCTCATAAAAAAAAATTATTAAGATATATATTAATATGTTAGTTCAATTAAGAAGTATTATTCTTTCTACCTAGTAACATGACATGACTATTTTTTAATAATTATTTTATTTATATATTGAATGAATATATTATTATAATAATTTTATATCTTATCAAGAAAAAAAATTTAACTCATCTTTATCCTAAAAGCTAAAAAATGAGAAAAACTTACAAAGATTAATAATTTTTTTCTAAAATGATTGTAAATTTTCATTAAGATTTGGGTTAGATGTTTATGTGTTATTTGTCTTTTTCGTTTTTCTCTTATTTGTTTTCTGTTTTATTTTAAACTAGAAAAACTTACAAATATTAATAATTTTTTTCTAAAATGATTGTAAATTTTCATTAAGATTTGGGTTAGATGTTTATGTGTTATTTTTCTTTTTCGTTTTTCTCTTATTTGTTTTATGTTTTATTTTTCTTTCTATGTGCCTAGCTCTTAATTTACCATTATCCTAAAGAGGTAAAGATAAGAAAAACCTAGAAATATTAATAACTTTTTTCAGGGATGTTACTAAATTGTCATTATTTTCACTGAAAATCATGAAAATCTCTGCAATGTTTTGATAAATTTAAGTAGGGATTTTCATAAATATAGATTAAACTTGTTACACTTCAAGATTTTAGGTGACCGAAAGATTTTTGATACTGTTGAGTCCATTGTAAATTTCAAAAACATGATTTAAACACTGTTTAAGCAAGATTAGTTGATTTTGTTTTTGCCCGGCCAAAAAATGCACTTGTCTATCTGTCTTGCTCTTTCTATATGTCTATATATTGCTTTTTTAGTTACTTAAATTATAATAAATTATGCTGAAAATATTAATATTTTTTTCCCAAAATGATAAAATTTATACTTAGTGATTTGTGTTATAGGTTTCTATATCGTTTTTCTTTTTTCTTTATTTTTCTTTCGATTTGGATCGTAGGACTGGCTTATATACTTTACGCGTTATTTTTGTTTTTACGATTATTGGCATGTTCGATTTGGATCGTGGGTCTAAAGGTTCAGTATGACTTGCTTATATGCTTTATGCGTTATTTTTGTTTTTATGCTTATTATCATCGTTCGATTTGGATCGTAGCTCTAAAGGTTCACTATGACTCGCTTATATACAATATATACGTGAGTTTAATGCAATTGTTCGATAATTGGTAAAAAAGTAATTCAACATTTAAAATTTGTTTTTGATTTGTGATTAAAACATGACATTTGGTAATAATATTTTTAGTATTATATTAATAGGTGTTGAATTACTGGTAATTATAATTTTGAATATGTTTCCCAGATGTATTTTACTTTTTAGTAATAGCTTTGTAGTAAATGATTTTAATTTATTAAAGATAAATATAATTTGATTTTAATTTATTAAAGATAGATATAAGTTTTGATTTATTTATGTTAACTCAAATTTTAATATTATTTTAATGGTTTTTATTTATTAGTTTAGCATGAATAAAATAGTTTTATTAAAAGTTAAACATAAGTTTTGGTTTAAATATGGTAACTCAAATTTTATATGAATTATTTGGAAGATTATTTTTAAATATGATTCAAATTTATAAAGATCTATTTTACCTTTTAGGAATATCTTTTTAAACATATGATTAAAGTTGTTTTCTGATCCATAATTACAAGTTATTAAATATAAATTCCAAGTGATTTGCTTGAAATAAACTTTTGAAATATTTTTTTTAAAACTATCCTAGAATATTATTCATTTCAATATTTGCATAAAATGGGATTCAACTATAAATTGCCTATTATACCTTGAAGTTTATGCTTACATTTATATTTATCTTATGAAATAATTTAATAAAAAAGAAATTCATTCAAATATTCGTAGTAGAAAGATTAACATTGTTAATTTTTTAAAATACATATATAATATAAGAGGATTATGTTGTAATTATTTATTTTTTGTAAATACTAGGTATAATGTATGAAATGTTTAGGCTCTATGCATCATCAAGACATATTAAAAGTTAAAAGAAAATAAATATTAAGAATAGAGAAAATTTGCATTATTAAAAATTAAAATTGAAGAAAATGAGAAAAAAGTGTTTAATGTAATATTATTTCTACTTAATAAAAATGTATTTATTGTGGATTGAAATTTAGTATACTGAAGATATTGTCACATAACATTATATTTAAAAATAATAGAATAATAATTATTAACAAACAAAAAAAAGAAAAAATAAAGTTAATGTGAATCATAGATAAAATACATCAATGTCAACCTTAATTTTATATTGTCTTTACATTACATGATGTGTATTTTATTCTATGTTTAGTTTGATATGTTTGTGTGTGGGAGAACAATAAATAAAATGTTTCAATGTCCATATAAAATAGCATAATTTTGCACTCATCATCGGCTCAACTCCAACGGTTCAACTCCAATGGTAGCACTAAGAAAAGTATTTTTGGAGGATGGAAATTTTATTGTCTCTGGATTTGGAGTAACAAAAGGTTCCTCTTTGACACTCTAGTAACCCATGTTATTTTATATGCATGTGAGATGTAGGGTTGCAATATATCCATAGAGTTTACTGCCATGTGTAAGTAAGTTAAATTAGTAGTGATGTTTTTCAATCAAGTCAAGTTAGTTTAAGTTTTTCTTAAATTTAGTGAGTCAATATTTTGAGTGTCAATTGTTTTATTTTGACTCCATCACCCAATGGATGAGGCTACCTGGTCTACAGTGTTCTTGACACCTCCTAAAGGAGCTTCCATCCCCAGTTGGAGCTGATGTTAGGATCTATGAGTCACCAATGATCAAATTCTCTTTCCATGTGGCTCTTAGGGTCATTAGGTCAAATTGTTATATTTTGAAATAAAATTTGATCATTGGTTTGTTTTAGGTCATTACTACTCCTGTCCATGCTCATGGTCATAAAATGATTTTATGGTATTGTCATCACTCCTTATGATAGGTCACCAAGGGAGTTCCTTGGTCATCATTAAAGGTCATCATATCATTGTAATGCATACTGCAAGGTTTCAAAGATCTTTAATCATGGTCATAGATATCCATTAGATGTCATCATTAGGTCATATCATCAATGAATCATATAGGAGTCATGTCATCACCATACTCATTATCATGGGAGTAGTAATTAGGGAAAAATTGTTCAAAGGGTTTTCTAAGGTACCAGGCCTACCCCCAAAAAGAGACATAGATTTTACTATTGAGCTAATTTTGGGAGTTGCTCGAGTGTCCTGGGCACCATACTGAATGAGTATCCCCAAACTAACAAAATTAAAGATGCAACTCTAGGAGTTGCTTGATAAGAAATATATTTGTCCTAGTGTGTCTCCTTGGGGAGCTCTGATATTATTTGTTAAAAAGAAAGATGGAACCCTGCGAGTGTGCATGGATTACCACTAGTTAAACAAGTAAACTGTTAAAAAAAATACCCCCTTCCACATATAGATGAGCTTTTTGACCAATTGAAAGGCACAACCATCTTCTCAAAGATTGATCTCCGTTCTGGGTATCATCAGATCAGAACCAAGTAGAAATATGTTGTAAAAACTACTTTTAGGACATGTTATGGTCATTATGAGTTTGTGGTGTTACCTTTTGGGCTAACTAATGCCCCAACTACATTCTTGTGTCTTATGAATAGAATTTTCCATTAGTTTTTAGATAAACTTATATTAATCTTCATCGATGACATTCTGATCTACTCTCAGACTATGGAGGAGCATAAGGAACATCTTCGCATTGTATTGCAAGTCCTAAGACATCATCAAATGTATGCTATGTACAAGAAATGTGACTTCTTTAGATTAGATCCAATACATGGGGCACATTATCATCAATGATGGAATTGCAGTTGATTCGAAAAATATAAGACCCATTATGGAGTGGCCAATGCCAAAGGGTGTGGCCGCATAAGATCATTTATGGGCCTGGATAGTTACTACCAAAGTTTTGTTGATAGATTCTCTAAAGTCGCATATCTTATTACTTCCTTACAAAAGAAAGGAAGAACTTCAAGTGGACCCCTGATTGTCAAAAGAGTTTTGATCAGCTCAAACATTTGCTTACCACAACACCCATTCTGAGCATCGTTGATCCCAACAAGGAATATGTTGTTTGTACGAATGCTAGTAAGGAGGGAGTGGGTGGCGTAGTTATGCAAGAAGGCAAGGTGTGGCTTATGAATCTATAAAACTAAAGGAATATGAACAAAAATATTGATCATATGATTTAGAATTGACAACGATAATCCACACCATAAAAATGTAGCATCATTATATTTTAGGTAAGAAATTTTTATTAATTAATGACCAGGATAGTCTGATTAATTATTTCAGCAACCAACTTTAAATGTTGGGAAAGCTCGTTAGGCAGACTTCCTAAGTGAATTCGATCTCGAAATCAAACACATAAAAGGGAATGAAAATCGAGTGGTAGATGCTTTAAGTCGAAAGGTAAGTTGCTTATATGAAATTTCTTTTAGTGAATCATGAACACCTTTTTTTGGGCAGATTCAAGAATCAGCCATGTTGGAGTCTACATATAGACAACTATGGTAGCAAGCAAAAATTTCTAACAGCGATGAACAACAACTGGTTTATGAAATAAATGTAGAAAATTTATTGCTTTATAGGAAAATAATTTATGTTCCCAACCAGCAGCATGTCAAAAGGTTAATTTTGGATGAATACCATAAGATTCCTTTTGCAGGTCATCCTGGATACCAAAAGATGATTTCTTCCCCGTGGAAGGAATTCTACTGATGTGGCATGAATAAGGAAGTGGCAGAAAATTTTGTGAGATGCTTGGAATGCCAGCAAGTGAAAGCTGAGCATCAACACCCAACAGGGTTACTCCACCCTCTACCTATTCCAAAATGGAAATGGGAAACCATATCTATAGATTTAATTACCAAGCTGCCTAAATCAAGGAAGCAAAATGACTCCATCATGGTGGTAGTGGACAAGCTGAGAAAATATTCTCATTTCATCCCTGTTCAATCAATTTATAAGGCAGTCCAAATCGCTAATACTTTTATGCAGAGCATATTTAAACTGCACAAAATCCCTAACATGATTATTTTTGTCTGAGATGTAAAATTTACATTAGCCTTTTGGAAATCCCTCTTTGAGGGATTATGCACACAACTGCACTTCAGTACAGCTTACCATCCGCAAACGGATGGGAAAACTAAAAGGGTAAGCAGAGTGGTCGAAGACATGTTTCGAATGTATGTAATGAAGCAACCCACAAAATGGGAAGATTATTTACACTTGGTAGAGTTCACATATAACAACGAGTACCATGCATCTCTTCACATGAGCCCCTTTGAAGTTTTATATGGTTACAAATGTATAACACCCTTAAGTTGGAGGGACCAAAGAACAAACTATTATTAGGGCCAAACATGTTGGAGGAAATGGAAGAAAAGGTGAAAAAGGTTTGGATTAATTTAAAGGCTTCTCAAGGCTAGCAAAAGAACATTGTTGATCGGAAGAGGATTTTCCCAGAATTCTGGGTAGGAGATCATGTCTACATTTGAGTGCAAGCCAAGAAGAACACCTTACAATGGGTCGGGTGTTCCAAACTAGCACCCCGATATTGTGGGTCTTTTCAAATCTTGGCTTGAATAGGACTGGTGGCTTATCCGCTTGCCTTACCTAGTCATATTCGTGTCTACATGTCTCTCTACTTAAGGAATATGTATATGACACTAAACAGATAATTCAATGGCAAGATATCTAGGTTGAAACGAAAGGAAAATTCTTAGTCGAGCCTCTTTTTATACTAGATCGGAGAAAAGTAACATTGCAAAAACGCGTTATCACCCAGGTTAAAGTGTAGTGGCAGCACTTTAGGCCAGAAGAGGCTACCTGGGAAGATGAATAGGTCATGAAAGAGAAATTTCTAGGTTTATTTGCAGGAGGAGAACATTGGGATGATGTTCCATTTTAGGGGGGCAAGATGTGATATCCCCATTAATGTAAATACTTTAATTTTGCTACAACAAAACAAACTATTATGATTTGTTTGAATTATAAACTATTTTTGGAATTTTAGTTATTAAAGGATAATATTTTATAGTTATGGGTAAATACTATTCTTTTTCTTACTAGGTAATTGGTTATGGAAGCAATTATCTATTTCAAAACTAAATCCTAAAGTATAATACAATAAATGATCAATTAGGAACTAAGAATTTGAAAATTGTGCTGAAGGTTTAGGTAGTTTGAGAAAGCTATGTCTGGTAAGGATGAGATAGCCAGTAATAGTTTTGTGATTGGGTCTATCATTAACAAAAAAATTCCTTCAGTTTTTCAAAATTAATCTTCACTTGATTAGAAATGGCTTTTTAAAATGATGACTAAAAGGAGAGCCAAAATCACAAAATGCGGGACAAAAGCACAACATGTAGCTTTCAGGGCACTTTTGAGGGGCTTTACTTAATCATTTTTCTAAATTGACAGTTGCTGGAAATAACTTAGGATCTCTAATTTCCCTCTGATCCTTAAAACCTACAAAAATACTTCTCCAAGTCACATAAAAATCAAATTTCTCAAGGCTACTTCAGAAATGTAGCGAGGGGTACAAAAAGGTGGCAAAAACATGTATTTTAGGTGGTTTTGAGATTTTCCTTGCAACCTGTGAAGTGACATTCAAAACCAAGTCCATATCTAAGATGTACTACTCGATATATATCCATCCATGCAAAAATTAATTATTTGGTCGCTCTGAGAAGAAGCACAACATGAGCTCGCTAAGCTTCTCTACATCATGAAACTGCCAAAAATTCCAAAATTGGCCAAAAACTAAAAATTTTCCAAAATTTCTCAACATTGTCTCTAATGTATATTTTTCCCCTTGTCAATGATCATTTAGAAAATCCATGATGCATTTCCAAGAAAATCAGTATTGTCTCTTTTCCTTATCTTGATTAGGGTTTTATTTAGCTTCTTTTTCATATTCCTAACCCTAATTTTGTAAATCTGGTTCCTTGTGAGGTAGTGCCTGGTCATGTGTCTCTAAACCTTGGTGTCCCTATTAGTGTTCTTCTGAAGCATATCCAAGTTCTCATTGACACTGTAGACCAGGTAGCCTCATGCGTTGGGTGACGAAGTCAAAATAGAATAATTGACACTCAAAATATTGACTAACTGAACTTAAGAAAAATTGAAGCTGAGTTGAATTGATTGAAAAACTTGACTACTAATTGAACTTACTTACACATGGCAGCAAACTATGGATACTACAACCCTACACCTCACATACATATAAGATAACATGGGTGACTAGAGTCTCAAAGGGGAACCTTTTGATACGCCAAATCGAGAGATAATAAGCTTTCCACGATCCAAAAATAATTTTCTCAATGCTATAATTAGAATTGAGCCAACGATGAGTATTAAACATTTTATTTATAGTTCTCTCAGAGACACAAACATATCAAATTAAACATAAAATGAATTACACATCATGCAATATAAAGACATATAATTAAGGTTGAAATTGAAGTATTTTATTTATGATTGACATTAACTACTTTTAGATTTGTTAATGTAATTATTACTATATTATTTTTAAATATAATGTTCTATGACAATATCTTCATTATACCAAATTATAATGTACAATAAATACATTTTTATTAACTAGAAATAATATTACATTAAACATCTTTTCTAGTTTTCTTCAATTTTAATTTTTAATAATGCAAATTTTCTCTATTCTTAATATTTCTTTTCTTTTAGCTTTTAATATGTCTTGATGATGTACAAAAGCTAAAAAATTTCAGACATTATACCTAGTATTTAAAAAAAAATTAACAACAACAAAATCTTCCTCCATTATATATTATTAAAAAAAATTAACAATAAGATCTTCTACTATAAATATTTGAATAGACTTTTTTTAATTAAATTATTTTGATAAGATAAATATAAATATAAACTTCAAAGTATAATAAGCATTTTATAATTGAATCATCATTTTATACCAATATTAAAATGAATGACATTTTAGGATAATATAAAAAATATAAATCAAAATTTTATTACAAACAAATCACTTACCGTTTATATTTAATAGCTTGTAATTATTGGTTAAATAACAACTTTAATGATCTGTTAAACAAGATATTCCTATAAAGTAAAATACACCTTTATAAATTTGAATCATATTTAAAAATTATATTTGAGTTACCATATTTAAATAAAAACTGATATTTCGTTTTTAATAAAATCATGTTATTCATCCCCAACTAATAATTCAAAACACATTGAAATAATATTAAAATTTGAATTACCATAAACAAATCAAAACCTATATTTATCTGTAATAAATTGAAATGATTTACTAGAAAGAAACTATTTTTAAAATGTAAAATACATCTTTACAAGTTGGAAACATATTCAAAATTATAATTACCCAGTAATTCAATAATTCAAAACACTGAAATAATATTAAAATTTGAATCACCATAAACAAATCAAAACCTATATTTATCTGTAATAAATTGAAATCATTTACTAGAAAGAAACTATTCTTATAATGTAAAATACATCTTTACAAGTTGGAAACATATTCAAAATTATAATTACCCAGTAATTCAAGACCTATTAATATAATACTAAAAATATTATTACCGTGTCATGTTATAATGATAATCAAAAACCCATTTTAAATATGGAATTACTTATTTACCAATTATAAAACAACTGCATTAAACTCACGTACAGTTCATACAATTGGAACTTTGTTCTGATATAGCTGTAGATGTTTATAATCATGAGTGAATATTAATTTTTCTTTTGCATTCAAATTTATTTTATCCATGAAAACAAGATGTTTTCAGATATTCACCAGTTACGTGAAAGGCCACAATAAAACTCATTAGAGCTGAAGATCATAAAGAAAAGCAAATTAAATTGACAAAACAGTTGAGCAAAACTAATGTACCCATGAGTCGTCGAAGTTCTGTAAAATTGATTAATAATAAAAACTAAAATTCGTTATTTCCAACAAAAATAGCTATGTAAGTAGAAAGGCATGCATTCCATGGTCTCTGATTTCTGCAAAAGGTGGCCATCAGTCGAAGAGTTTTGCGAGCGCTCAAATACGAGGCGGTTGGTAGTATTATGGGTTAAAGATTTTGTTGCCGCATCCGCATTTCCACAACACGGGATAGTAATCCTCTACACGTTTTGAAATGCACTGCAGTTTTGGAGTGACGGCCCACTGCACAGGCTTACAAGGGTCGCACCCCTCGCATTTAGCAACGCATGATGGCGGCGCGGAGCCAGTATGCACCCCTCGCAATGCAACCTCGCTTCTAACCTCTCCCATCACCTGTAAAATCCGTTTTAATCATTCAATCGTACACCAACCCAATTCAATATACATTTACATAACAGATTGACTATCTAATATCAAAGATTTCCTTCAGAAAGGAAAGATTACAAGGAAAGCAGCGCCACGACGTTCCCACGAAGACGTGGTTTGTTTATCACTAATTTCTCTCCCAGCGATCTCTGCATTATCGAAAGGGTTACTGTATAATATTGGTGTTTTTGCAGGCATGCGAGAAAACATTTTGTGCAAAATAAATTGAAAACTCGATGAATGTTTTATGTAAACTACGCACCCCTAAAGCTCAATAATATTAAAACAGAAAGGAGGATCTTCATCCTGGCATAATGTGAAAATCCAGCTTCCATAACCGCGTGTCTTTCCATATCTCAGCAGAAACCTCTTTCAATAACGTACTCCCTGACAAAGAATGAAGAACGCACTCCTTTAACGAAGATTAAAGAGAAATTGTGGAGCAGAATGTACTCTCTACTCTCTGACAAAGAATGAAGAGAAATTGTGAAACAGATGGCTCTTACAAATATTTAAAATAGTTAAATAAATTATATAGAAAACATCACAGAAAATATCTGGAGTCAAAGTCAACTAAACTGAAGTAAATCTAAATTAACTATAACACCTAACCCACAACGGATGACACCTACAAGTAATAGAAATAAATACGATGACACCTAACACCCTCAGCAGAAATCTATTTGGACAAGGTATTCTCCCAGCAAATTCTCTTTGTATTATGTATGCAGAAGTCTATTTGAACAACGTATTCTCCCAGCAAATGCTCTTTTTATAATGTATGCAGAAGTCTATTTGAACAATGTTTTCTTCCAGCAAAATCTCTGTATATAGTGTATGCAGAAGTCTATTTGAACAAGATATTCTCCCAGCAAAATCTCTTTTTGTACGAATATTGTATATATTGAATCTAAACAAAATCTCTTTTTGTACGAATATTGTATATATTGAAAAGAAAATTATGAAAACAAAAATTACGCATAAATCATACAAGCAAATCCTATTGAAGAATCTGAAGACTTACTATGCTAATAAGCATAAAAACAAAAATAACGCATAACTCATATAAGCGAGTCATAGTGAACCTTTAGAGCTACGATCCAAATCGAACGATGATAATAAGCATAAAAACAAAAATAACGCATAAAGCATATAAGCAAGTCATAGTGAACCTTTAGAGCTACGATCCAAGCCGAAAGGAAAATAAAGCAAAAATTAAATAAAAGAAAAAAGACAAACGATATAGAAACCTATAACACAAATTACTAATTATAATTTTTATTATTTTGGGAAAAATATTATTAACATTTTCAGGATAATTTATTATAATTTAAATGACAACAAAAAAAACATATAAACAGATAGATAAGTGCATTTTTGGCTGGGCAAAAAAAAAAATTCAACTAATCTTGCAGAAACAGTGTTTAAATCATGTTTTTGAAGTCTACAATGGATTCAACAACATCAAAAACCTCCTTGGCACCCAAAATCTTGAAGTTTAACAACTTTAGTCTAGATTTAAGAAAATTCCTAGCTGAATTTATCAAAATATTGCGGGAATTTTCATGATTTCCAGTGAAAAATAATAATAATTCATTACTTGCTGGAAAAAAATTATTAATATTTCTATATTTTTCTTGCCTCTACCTTTTAAGGTTAATGGTAAATTAGGAGCTAGGCAAATAGAAAGAGAAATAAAACCTAAAACAAATAACAGAAAAAAGAAAAAGAAAAATACCACATAAACATATAACCCAAATCTTAATGAAAATTTACAATCATTTTAGAAAAGAGTTATAAATTTTTGTAAATTTTTCTTGTCTTTTATCTTTTCGGATAAAGATAAATTAAATTTTCTTCATAGGGTATAAAATTATTATAATAAAATATTCATTCAATATATAAGGAAAATAATTATTAAAAAATAGTCCTGTCGTGTTACTAGGTAGAAAAAATAATACTCTTAATTGAACTAACATTATTAATATATATCTTAATCATTTTTTCAATAAAAAATGACTATGAACAGCATTGAATCCACACTTCATCCATACATAAAAAAAAACACTTCATCCATGCATAAAAAATATTTGTACCAATTACTTCTTTAGTTAAAACATTTGCATCTTTATCCAAACCCTTAAACTTGGCTTCTAATTGCTTCACAGAGCTCCACTAGTTTGAGTTGGAAATTGAAATTCTTTTTCAAAGAAATTGCATATCAAATATGCATGAGTCTCGCTTCAAATTGAATATCTATGTACACTTTATACGACCAAATCACTTCATTGGATGCTTTAAAAGTCACATCTTCATAGTCTCTATATATATAAAAAACACATCTTTAAAACTCTCTATATATAATTTTTTTATTAATATTTTTTAACATGTCATATCTCTTTCTTTGTTGTAGTGCCCCAGGATAAATGTAAATATTTGATTTTATTGTGGTAAAAGAAAAACTGAATATGATATTATTATCTGTTTGAAATTTAACAATATTTTTTTTTTAAAGATAAGAAATATATTCTTTTAAGAGATGGCAACTTCTCAAGGAGGAAGCTGGGGAAAAAGACAGTTACGGTGATTGTAACCCTAACTACCTTCCCTAACTGGAAGGGATTCTAGAGGAAAAGAGGAAAAGGGGGGAAAAATTTGTGCTGGAGGAACAAGTAAAAAAAAATGGCTAAGTCTGGTGATGGCCAGATAGCCAAGCACTAAGTGCAAGAATCTTGCTGCAGATAGTGGTCCTGCAAGAGAGCTAGGGGGAGATTCTGGTCTCGAAAGACGAATCTCAAGGATGGGTGGTAGACTGGAAGTGGGAGAATAGAGGTAATCTCGGCTTCTTGAGTGTTTCACAAGTTACAGTGCCACAGGTAAGAGGGCCAAACCACTTAGAAAGCATTCAAAAGTATTAACGAGGTAGTCATCGTTTAAATGTTCACACTATAATGATAAAGTAGTTAGAACCTAAGCCAACTATCGAAGTTGACTCCTACTATGCGCCCCATTTAAAAAAAAAACTGTAAAGGTTATCCTAAAACTGTATAGTTGAAAAAAAAAACATTCGCTCTTCTACTATGATAGAATAGGAGTAGTGCTCTACCAAGGAAGTGTAGGGTTCTCCAACAAAAGAAAAAAGAGAGCAGATAACCAAACATGGACTATTTTCTAGAGTAATAAAGATTTGCTAGGGGTAGTGATGTAGGAAAATATTATAAAAAAAATTAATTAAGCGAGACTTCTGGTATGCCTAGTTCATTTAATCCTCTAGAGCATGGAAAGAATTGCAACAAGATGGAAAACATTTCAACTCCAACAACAATGACTTGCAAGGAATTCAGAAAAACAAATTTAGGTCATATTCTTATTTCTTAAAAAAATAATAGTGGCCGTTAAATAGCGAGATAACTCCTAAAGACTCGGCTCTGTCATAACCTTGTAGTAGAAAGTTAAATTAGTTCCCGCGAGAAAAGAATGCAACCCAACGTGCACTAGGAACCTAGGTGTAAGGACTCGGGCTTAAACCTAAATGTTTATCGCAACAAAAATTAAGATTCAGAAGGAATACATGTTTATGTTGTCTCTAAAAGATGGTCAACCCTATTCTCCAGGTGAACTGGCTTTCATATTTCCAACTGAAAACTCAAACCCCAACTATAAGCGTCCCTTCAAAACCCCATCAGAGATAACTCTGTTAACATTCAAACAAGTATTAGTAGATGAATATACTGTCCAGGTAGATTTACAAACAAGAATTAGTAGATGATCATACTATTCGGGTTGATTTACAATCAAGAATTAGCAGATGATTTTACTGTCCGGGTCGATTTACCAAACAGAAAAAAATATAATCGTCACCTCTAGAGAATAGCATAGCTAGAGGAGCCAAAAAGAAATGACAGTCGAAGGACAATAATACATGATAGTATCGCTTAAAATTAGCAAGAGTACTCTGTGGAACATAACCCAGGAAGGAAACCTTCCAGATGCACAAAGTCTACCAATTTATTACCCATTAAACAAGATTACAAACATACGTGTCTTCCATTGTTTAAAAAAATCTAAAAACAGAGATGGGTCATACTGTAGGAAACTTATTACATTTATAAAGTTGCCCAGTGCGGCTCAAAAAAAATCTTAGAGGTGAAAACCCTCATTTTAATCTGCTTCTTGAAAAAAACTAACACAAGAGAAACAAGACTCAAGTTTCCAGACTGAAACCAGAGAGGTATATCCTCTACAATACATATACATTAGCAAATACCAAATATGAGTTCGAGAAGATAGCTAGACTACGCAGGATGAGTTAATCATCCCTTCCACCAGAGATCAATAAAAGGACTGTAGTGTAATGTAACACAATCAGGGTAGAAAGCCTCATACCTGGTGGCAACCCTGATGGTAACCCCACTTTTCGAAGGCTTCACTCCCAACTGGAACCAAGCTTGAAGCCAGAGTAGAAGTGAACCTGCATGCAACCACCATAGATAGGTTAAATAACTAAAGAAGCTCTCAAAGAAAAGGAAGAGAACTTATTTTGTAGAGAGGATGGGATTTTACCAATGTTGCACAAAGAAAAATGAGAATAAGTAATCTACATAGCTGAAATCTTACTCGGTAATCTGACTCTGGTGGTGAGGACAGGGTTTGCCATTCAGAGCGCCCTTCACAATCTCCATAGAATCTTGGATTAAAGAAGAGAGCAAAAAAAATGGACGGAAGCAACAGACCGAGCAGAGCAACAAGAGAAATGACGGATGAATAAGTCCCCGAAATGATACCAAGGATTTTGAAAGTTGAATAAGCCATCCATAACCGTTGGATCACTCAGCAAATCCTAAAACCGTCGATTCAACAGGAATCTTGAGGCGGTAGCTGAGCTGTTTAGGACTACACCTACCACATATAGTGGGTAGTGCAGACAATTAATAAACAAACCAAATTATCCAGAATCAAAGCTGCTAGCCAACAGATAGAGATCACTTAACACAAGTTTCAATGCCAACCAATGGGTTAGATTGACCTTCCTTGGAAAAAAATTCTTGTCTAATTGATACAGCGGTACGACTTCATAAGTGTATGGGTTAATGTTTATATTTGATAGGGATTGGGGTAAAACACTGAATGTGAATATATACATAAATTATGCATTTACATAATTTTGTAAAAAAAAAATTAACTAGGTACATGACAAGTGGTATCAGAGCCAAGTTTCAAAAACTATGCCCTCTGGGAAATAAACAAATAAAGTGAATTCATTATATATTTTTAATTTGCAATTCTATTTTGTATTTAAAGGAAAACAGTCAATGTGTTAACCCTTCTTCTGTTTCTTTTCTTAGGCTAATACCAGGGAAAATAGAAGACAACTAATGTGAGAAGGGCAGACAACATTCCACATAGGTTTGTAGCGGGTTAGGGACCTACAACAAGCCCTAGAAATAACCCAGAATTATGGGTATAGCTTGGAGAGGAGGCTCGTAATATGAACCTTACAATATTAGAGACAGTACAGGAGCTAAAAAATGAAATGGCTCGATTGCAGGAGGATAACGCGAGGTTAACCATGGAACAAGAGAGGATTATAAAGAGCCTATTTGACAAGCAGAATCAGGAACTGCTGAATCCCAGTGCTGAGCAACAAAGGGTGTCGGAGGAGCAGAATCACCACATATAACAAGAAGATTCAAAAGGAAGGGATGAAGAATGAGAAGAACGATCTGATAATGCTTCCGAACAATAGACATAAAAAAGGAAATGGATAGAACTACAAGGGGAATTTCGTAAGATAAAACCACCACACTTTGATGGGGAATTGGAGGAAGCAGCTGAGGCTTGGTTGATTAATATGAAAAAATACTTCTTGCTATATGAATATCATCACAATCTCAAGACACGCTTAGCCATTTTCCAATTACAAGGGAAAGCCAACTAGTGGTGGGAGGAAGTTAAGATTGTAAGAGGAGTAAGTGAGTAGAATATTACCTGGGAAAAATTTCAAAAATACTTTAAGGAAAGATACCTAATAGAACATTTTTATGATGAAAAAGCAAGAGAGTTCCATGACCTGTGATTGGGACAACAAACCATGACGAATTTATCACTCGTTTTACTTCATTGCTCCGTTATGTGCCTTATATTAGGGAGGAAAATGCTAAAGTACATAGCTTCGTCAGTAGTTTACCTTTGAGTATGAGGGAAAGAATTGAGTTTGACAATTCAAAGACAATGGATGAAGTAATACGTAAAGCCAATATTTGTTACCAACAAAGTAAACAGAAGGGAGAAATCTCGGGGAAAAGATGGACTGATAAGAGAAGCAACAAGTTGGCTAGAAATAATAAGGGGAATTGAGAAGGAGGTAACAAGGGTTTTGCCAAAGGGAAAAACAATAGAAATTTAAAGAAAAATTCACTCAGGTCAAAGCTAACGAATGAGTCCAGAATCAACGAAGAACCTAGAATGTTAGACAGTGAAGGGACAACAAGGCCTCTAGTGCAATGTTGGGGCTGCGGTGGCCCTCATTACCTTGAAAACTGTACGCAATGAAAGGGAACCGAACAGGTTTCCCAGATCCATGAAGCATCTACAGTCGGTGATGTAGGACATAGTCTACCAAGGATTAATGCTGCCCTAGAAGATTGTCAGGTGGAGTACGAGCCGATAATGGTGGAATTTAAAGAGAAGATCTCAGACCTTACTGTAACTATTTTAATTGATCTTGGAGCTACATTAAGTTATATTAGCCCATAGGTTTTGGAGCATTGTAGATTGCAACCTGTTAAATTTAAGGACCCTTGTCTCGTACAGCTAGCTACAGGGGGAAAGAGACGAGTGCTTGTTAAGGTGAATAACTGCCCTTTAAAGATAGCAGGATAGCCAATGATGGTAGATTTAAATGTGCTTCCCCTTGGTTCGTATGATGTCCTGATTAGTATGGACTGGTTAGAAAAACATTGGTCCATAATTAACTGTAAAACAAAGAGTATCTATTACAAAAATGAGCTTAGAGCAAGGCAAGAGATGTAAGGAATTAAGCAGCCAATGCATATTCGACCAATCATTGCCTATCAATTAGCAAAATGCATTAGGAAGGGATGTTAGATTTATGCCATCCAAGTGGGTTATCCTAACTCGAAAAATAAAATAGCCACATTGGAAAACATTCCTGTGATACAAGAATTTGCTGATGTGTTTCTGAAAGAGATTCTTGGACTATCAACTAAGAGAGACATAGAATTTACTATCGAATTGGTGCCAAGGGTAGTTGTGGTATCCCAAGCACCCTACATAATGAGTACACCAGAATTGAGAGATTTAAAAATGCAATTACAGGAGATGTTAGACAAAAACTATATTCGCCCCAGTGTGTCCCCCTGGGAAGCTTCGGTATTGTTTGTTAAGGGAAAGGACAGGACCTTTCACATGTGTAGGGATTATCATCAATTGAATAAATTGACAATAAAAGATAAGTATCCTCTACCCCGCATTGATGAACTTTTTGATTAAGTAAAAGGAGCAACGGTATTCTCCAAGATTGAATTGTGATTAGGGTATCACCAAATCAGGATTAAGGAGGAAGACATAGCTAAAACTGCTTTTAGAACTCGATATGGTCATTATGAGTTTATGGTGCTACCCTTTGGGTTAAGCAATGCCCCGCAACCTTTATGTGTTTAATGAACATCATATTTCATCAGTATTTGGATAGGTTTGTGTTGATTTTTATGGATGATATACTGATCTATGGAAGAGCATAAGGAGCACCTCAGATTGGTACTGCAAACCCTTTGAGAACACCAGTTATATGCCAAGTTCAGCAAGTGCAATTTCTTTAAGGAACAAATACAATATTTGGGACATATAATCATTAAAGAAGGGATCGTAGTACACCCCAAAAAGATAAGGAGCATAATGGAATGGTTGGTACAAAAGGATGTGGCTGACATCAGATCCTTCATGGGATTAGTAGGATATTACAGATGGTTTCTAGAAGGATTCTCAAGAGTAGCTTATCCTATCACTTCCTTACAGAAAAAGGGAAGAACTTTTAGTTGGACCCCAGAATGCAAAAGAGTTTTGAGCAACTTAAGCATCTGCTCACCATCGCACCCATTCTAAGCATACCTGATCCTGGTAAAGACTATGTGGTGTGCACAAACGCAAGTAAGGAAGGGGTAGGAGGCGTTTTGATGCAAGAAGAGAGGTTAATTGCTTATGAATCAAGGAAATTGAAAGAACATGAGCATAAATTTTCTGCTTATGATCTAGAGTTGGTGGCCATCATTCACGCTTTAGAAATGTGGTGACATTATCTTATGGGAAGAATTTTTTTATTATTGATAGACCACCATAGTTTGACCAGTTATTTTAGCCAGCCCACCTTAAATGCTAGGCAAGCACAGTGGGTGGATTTCTTAAGTGGTTTTGATTTTGAGATCAAGCATTTGAAAGGGAGAGAGAATCGGGTGGCAAACACTCTAAGTCGAAAAATTACAATGTTTATATGAGATTTCTTGTAGCGAAGGGAAAAGCCCCTTCGAAGAGATGAATAAAAAGGAAGAAAAACAAGATATTGTATTATCAAGAAAGGTTGTATGTGCCCTATCAAAACATCATTAAAAACTTGATTTTGGATTAATTGCATAAAACTCACTATGTTGGACACCAAGTATATCATAAAATGATCACAGCACTCTGGAAGGAATATTATTGGCCAGTATGAAGAAAGATGTGGTTGAGTACTTGGCATGTTGTCTAGAGTGCCAACAAATTAAAGTAGAACACCAACACCCTGCAAGGTTATTACAACCATTACCCATTCCGAAATGGAAATGGGAAACCATCTCCATGGACTTCATAATGGGTTTGCCCAAATCAAAGAAAAATAACGACTCCATCATGGTGGTCGTGGACAAGTTAAGTAAATTAGCACATTTTATACCTACGCAATATACTTATAGAGCTGTGCAAACTGCCCATATCTTCATGCAAAATATATTTAGGCTACATGGGTTATCAAAAACAATAATTTCATACCGTGATGTAAAATTTACATCATCCTTTTGGAAAAATTGTTTGGAGAATTAGGAACTCAGTTGAATTTCAGTACAGCTTATCACCCTCAGACTGACGGACAAATCAAGCGGGTGATCCAGTTGGTGGAAGACATGTTAAGGGCATATGTAATGCAACAACTGACCAAGTGGGAAGATTATCTGTACCTGGTCGAGTTTGCATACAATAATGGCTATCATACATCATTGCAAATGAGCCCAATTGAAGTATTGTATGGGCGAAAGTGTCGCATGCCCTCAAGCTGGGGTGGACCAGAAGACAAATTAATGTTAGGACCCAACATGGTTAAGGAAATGGAGGAAATAGTTTAGAAGGTGCGAGCCAATTTAAAGGTAGCTCAGGATAGGAAAAATAAATTTGTTTAGAGGATTTTTGGCGAAATCACATATATAATCATTTGTCGACGCGTTTCTAACCAACCAGTGTGGTTCATCGTCAGGACAAGTTGAAGAACTAGATCCAGCTTAGCAAGTTAAATAGTCTGAGCAGAGATTACAACGGCTAATTAACAACTAATTTTGACTAAGAGACCCAGGTCAAAAATTAAAACTAAATTTAATATCATAATAT
>APFE031436702.1:0-17929 GCA_000404065.3 Pinus taeda | reverse complement strand
TATAAAATAACTTTGCTGGTCGGAAAAGGAAGTTTAAGGAATAACAAGTCGGTGATCATGTTTATGTGAGAATTCAAGCAAAAAAGAGTACATTACAATGGAGCGGGTGTGCTAAGTTGGCACCCCGGTTTTGTGGACCTTTTTAGGTCTTAGCAAAAATTGGGCTGGTAGCATACCAGCCCACTCTGCCAAGTAATATGCGGGTCCATAATGTCTACTATGTTTCTGTATTAAAAAAATATGTTTATGATCCTAAGCATGTAATCTGTTGGCAGGATATATAGGTCGAACTAGAAGGAGAAATCTTGGTCGAGCCACTGAACGTCCTCGACTGAAGAGAAGTAATGCTACAAAAGCAAGCTATTACCCAAGTTAAAGTGCAGTGCCAGCACCTTGGACCTAATGGGGCCACCTGGGAAGATGAAGAACTCATGAAAAAAACTTATCCAAGGTTGTTCATGACCGAAAGACATCGGGATGATGTCCAATTTTAGGAGGGGGACATGTAATGCCCCAGGATAAATGTAAATATTTGACTTTACTATGGTAAAAGACAAATTGAATATGATATTATTATCTGTTTGAAATTTAATAATATTTTTTTTTAAAAGGATAAGAAGTGTTTTCTTTTAAGAGCTGGCAAATTCTCAAGGAGGAAGTTGGGGCAAAAGGCAGTTGCATTGATTGCAACCCTAACTACCTTCCCTAACTAGAAGGGCTTCTAGAGGAAAAGAGGAAAAGGGGGAAAATATGTGCTGGAGGGACAGGCAGAAAAAATAAATAAATAAAAATGGCTAAGTCTGGTGATGACCAGATCACTAAGCACTAAGTGCAGGTGTCTTGCTGTGGATAGTGGTCCTCCAAGAGAGCTAGGGGGAGATTTTGTTCCTGAATCATGAATTTCAAGGATGGGTGGTAGACTCAAAGTGAGAGAATAGAGGTAATCTCGGCTTCTCGAGTGTTTCGAAAGTTACAGTGGCACAGGTAAGTGGACCAAACCACTTAGAAAGAATTCAAAAGTATTAATGAGGTAGTCATTGTTTAAGTATTTGCACTATAATGATAAAGTAGTTATAACCTAAGACAACTGTGGAGGTTGACTCCTACTTTGTGCCCCATTTAAAAAAAAACTGTAATTGATATCCTAAAATTGTATAGTTCAAAAAAAAGAAACATTCACTCTTCTACTCTGATAGAATATGAGTAGTTCCCTGCCAAGGAAGTCTAGGGTTTTGGAAAACAAAAAGAGAAGATAACTGAAGCTGGACCATTTTGTAGAGTAATAAAGATTTGTTGGGGGTAGTGATGTAGGAAAAGATTAAAAAAAAATATATTAATTAAGCAAGACTTCAAGTATGCTTAGTACATTCAATGCTCTGGAGCATGGAAAGAATTGCAACAAGATGGAAAACATTTCAACCCCAACAAGAATGACATGGAAGGAATTCAGAAAAACAAATTTAGGTCATATTCTTATTTCTTAAAAAAAATAACAGTGGTCGTGAAACAGGGAGATAACTCCTAAAGACTGGGCTCTGTCATAACCTTGTAGTAGAAAGTTAAATTAGTTCCCGCGAGAAAAGAATGCAACTCAACGTGCACTAGGAACTTGGGTATAAGGACTCAGGCCTAGACCTAAATCCTTGTCGCAAGAGAAATTAAAATTTAGAAGGAATGTTGTTTATGTTGCCTCTAAAAGATGGTCAACCTCGTTCTCCAGGTGAACGGGCTTTAAGATTTCCATTTGAAAACTCAAACCCCAACCATAAGCATCCCTTCAAAACCCCATCAGAGATAATTATTTCAACACTTGAACAAGAATTAGCAGATGAATATACTATCTAGGTCGACTTACAAAGAAGAATTAGCAGATGATTTTATTGTCTGAGTTGATTTACCAAACAAAAAAAAATATAATCGTCACCTCTACAAAATAGCATAGCTAGAGGAGCTAAAAACAAATAATAGTCGAAGGACAATAACACATAATAATATCACTTGAAATCAACAAGAGCACTCTATGGAACATAACACAGGAAGGAAACCTTCTAGATGCACAAAATCTACAAATTTATTACCCATTAAACAATATTACAAACGTATGTGTCTTCCAGTGTTTAGAAAAACTAAAAATAGAGATGGGTCATACTGTAGGAAACTTATTACATTTATAATGTTGGCTAGTGTGGCTCAAAAAAAATCTCAGAGGTGAAAACCCTTGTTTTAATCTACTTCTTGAAAAAAAATAACACAAGAGCAACAGGACTCAAGTTTTCGGACCGAAACCAGAGAGGTATAACCTCTACAATACATATACATTAGCAAATACCAAATATGAGTTCGAGAAGATAGCTAGCCTACATAGGAAGGTTTAATCATCCCTTCCACAAGGGATTAATAAAAGGAAAATAGCGTAATGTAACACAACCAGGGTGGAAACCCTCATTCCCGGTGGAAACCTTGATTGTAACCCCACTGTTGGAAGGCTTCGCTCCTAATTGGAACCAAGCTTGAAGCCAGATTGGAAGTGAGCCTTCATGCAACCACCATTGATAGGTTAAATAACTAAAGAAGTTCTTAGAGAAAAGGAAGAGAACTTAGTTTGTAGAGAGGACAGGATCTTACCAATGTTGCACAAAGAAAAATGAGAATAAGTAATCTACACAGCTGAAATCTTGCCTGGTAATCCAACTCTGGTGGTGAGGATAGGGTTTGGCATTCCAAGTACCCTTCACAATCTCCATAGAATCTTGGATTGAAGCAGAGAGAAAAAACCATGGACGAAAGAAGCAGACCGAGAAGAGAAACAAGAGAAATGACAGATGAATGAGTCCCCGAAATGATACCAACGATTGTGAAAGTTGAATGAGCCATCAATAACTGTTGGATCACTCTGCAAATCTCAACACCATTGATTCAAGAGGATTCCTGAGGTTGTAGCTGAGATGTTTAGGACTGCACCTTCCACTTATAGTGGGTAGTGTAGACAATTAATAGACAATCCAAATTATCGAGAATCAAAACTACTAGCCAACGGATAAAGATCACCGAACACAAGTTTCAATGCCAGCCAATGACTTAGATTGACTTGCCTTGGCAAAGGAGTCCTGTCTAATTGATACAACAGTTCGAATTCATAACTGTACTGGTTAATGTTTATATTTGATAGGGATTGGGGTAAAACAGTGAATGCGAATATATATATATATAAATTATGCATTTACATAATGTTGTAAAAAAAAAAAATTAAGTGGGTACATGACATATGTATACATTGAATTATTTTTATTATTAATATTTTTAAAAATATTACATATCAACTTCCTATTAAATATTGAAGGAATTGCAAATATCTCTTATAACTTAGTGCTCTCTCGCTCTCTCTTAAATGTTATATATGAACTCCATATTGATAATGAAATAAATTATGCATCTACATTATAATGCAAAGTTAAATATATGATTTTTTTTTCAATTTAAATTACTTTATTTTCATTCATGATAATGATGATTAGCCTCCACTAAGACCAATGTGGGATATTGGACCTTAATAAGGTAATATATTAATTGTAACTCTCTAATATTTCAGGCCTATATTGAAAAATAACAGAAATAAGTACTCCAAGATCACTATAGTTTGTTGAATTAACAAGTCATAAAGGTTGACAAATTCTTTCATCCTAGGTTGTTTGGAAACAGACCAACGTGCTCAGTTAAGATTTCATGAGAATTAGTTTTTATCTTTGCAAAAATCATTTTCTTCTTAGTACTAGTCAGGGCAAAGAGATAACTTTGGTTAGAAAGGGAGGGAGGGAAAAGAGATAATTCTGGTTAGAAAGGGAGGGATTGATCTTCTCCTTATAGTATATTAGCATCCTTTCCCCTCTAACTCCTTAGAATTCCACAATTTATGCTTAAATTTGGAGGTAATTGTATTTTTAATGCTATTCTTATTCTCTGAGATGATCTCATATTTTATCCCCTGGTATTCAAGCCAAGAGGAGGCATCATTACTCCATCCCCACTTGAAATAAAGTTGGGGGTTTTGGCTAGAGTTGGAAGCAATTTTGGGATGCATCTTCCCTTCCATATTGTAAAGTGTTTTCTTATGCATCAAATACCTTAAACATAGCCATGGGGTAAAAGCTAGCTTCAATCAAGAGGATAGGATAGGGAATATTTCCATTAATCTTGACGTTGTAGATTAAAATTTCTTTTAAATCATCTCGATATTCCTCCATGAATATATGGTTATAATGAAACCCTTCACCTCATAAACATATACAATAACACCTTACATAGATATAAAATAATAGTGGTAACGATAGTCTAAAAGAGGAGCCTTTTCTTACTCCAAATCTAGAGATAATAAGCTTTAATTCCTCCAATAATCCTTTTCTCAATTATGTGCTGATGATGAGTGTAAAACTATGTTATTTAATATGAATATTGAAATATTTCATTTATAACTCACACCGACACACAACTCATATATCAAGCTAAACATATAATGAATTACACACCACGCAATATAAATATGATATAAAATTAAGGTAGAAATTGAAGTATTTCATTAATGATCAACATTAACTTTTTTTTATTACTATCTTTCAATTTGTTAATATATTTATTACTTTATTATTTTTTAATATAATTTTTTGTGACAACATCTCCATTATACTAAATTATAGAACACAATTAATATAATTTTTTAATATAATTATGGGGTAAAAGCTATCTTCTATCAAGAGGATAGGATAGGGAATATTTCCTTTTAATATTGAGTTTGTATATTATAAATTTATTTTAAATCATCTCGATATTCCTCCAGGGATCTATGCATATACTTCAACCCTACACCTCACATACGTATATAACAACAACTCACATAGATATAAAATAAAATCTAGCTTCTATCAAGATGATAGGTGATGCAGGAGCATCTGGTCGACAGGGTGAAGACCGAGAGAGGGCGGACAAAGTTTCTGAAGAAGATCGGGAAAGATGAACAGTTCGACAAATGGACAGCAAGCCTGTAAGAGTTCTTATGTTTTTATTTAATTTCTTCCATGGTCAACTACAACATTAGATTTTGTTAACTTAATTTCTATTTATTTTATTTTACTGTAGTAACAGGTCTTAGTTAGAGTTGTTAAAATTAGATTAATATCAATAGGCAATGTAAACAACAAACCCTTATGGTACAAAGGAGACAAAGTAAACAAACGAATAGTCAATTAAAGCAAGTCTATAGTAACTTCCAGGCAAATTGTAATGGAATAACTACAAGCAGTTACCTAACTGCCTTAAACTATTGTATAAAAGGATAAACAAAATAACCCAGAAGGGTTCAGCAGCAAGCATTTGAAAGAGAATAAGAGAAATACATTCAATTTCCTTCATCTAAATTCAGTGCACAAATAAACAAATGATTGCAATATTTATGTCCTCTGTAACAGAATTTACATATATATTACTGTACATTCAATTCATTGCAGGCAAATACAGCAACAGAGTTTTACGACCCCCAAAAGTCTAAAGACTAGCCGAGACCGAGAGTGAGCACAAGGCGAGAAGAAACAAACAATATCGAAGGACGCAACAGTCCACAGTCGAAACCGGGTAAGCACTAGCACCAAACTTAAATCCGTTTACATGCCACTATATATTACATTGTAAGTCTATAGAACTCAAAATTACATGAAAGAACTGTGCAACGAGGGTTCGTTGAACAGAGCCACCAAATAAAAAAAATTCACAGAAACCCTCCAAGCTACGGCTACGGGTTGGACCGAATACAAACACTCAAACTCGACAGCTATCAAATATACAGACAACAGGTGCAAGTAAATACAGCTGAGATGAAGAGCCATGGTAAGAAATTGAATAAGAACAAAGCTACCCAGTAGGTATTGACTGAAACCCTTGCGAAGTCATGGAACCAGTCACCTGCAACCACAACAGAAGATTGAGGTTAGGGTTTGTAACGAATCAAAACCCTCGCATCAGAAAACGACATCACGAAGCTGTAAAGAAATTAACAGAAAACGAAATCCTATGTATGGCTGAGGAGAATAGCCCATACCTTAAGTGAACCGAACCCATAAGCTCGCAGAACCAAAGCATTAACCCTAACCACAGAGGGGCTACGGAACATTAGTTCCAGCACAACCAGAAAAACAAGAAATATAGCAAGGAACAAATAAATACCTGAGTTACAGAAGCCAAGTGTCAGAGAAGGACCAGGTTGAGGACCATCGAACCGCGCATTTGTCAACTGAGCAAACCAGATAACCTTCACTACTAGCATTCACCACAAATTCACAAAAGTGACCAGAACAGACAGTATGTACATGAGTAAAATCCAGTAATGCTCACACAGTCACGAAAATGAGTTGAATGCACAGTGGAGAAACCACAACTCACCAAAAAGTCCTGAAGCGAATACACTGACGAGTTGACAGAGTTAAACAACATTGTTTTCCCCATAAAACCAGCGAAGGTTCAACAGTGTATCACCACAGCCAGAAAAAAAACTGGAGGCGGAGCCGAATACCAAAGCGAGACCACAGAGAAGAAAGTGACGGGGTGAAAATGACCGAATAGGCGCGCACAGGCAGTGAAAAGGGAGTTAAGTGAATTAGGGTTTGGTAACTTCGAGGAGGACAGGTGCCATGAGCAGAGACAAGGCAAGGTACCGCGTATTGATTAACAATCACCAACCAAAAATCAATTGCAATCACATAATATCTGTATCTAATTAGTACTGTAGGTCCACGTAAGTTAGGGTAGTACGTGACCACGTGGGCTGGCCACATCAATAGGATAGGGAATATTTCCTTTTGATATTGAGGTTGTATATTATAGATTTCTTTTAAATCATCTCGATATTCCTCCATGAATCTATGCATATATTGTAATAGTACACCTCACATACATACACAATAACAACTCACATAGATATAAAATAATAGTGGTAACGAGAATATCAATGAGGAGATTTTTTTTAACCCCAAATCTAAAGATAATAAGCTTTCTATCCTCCAATAATCATTTCCTCAATTATGAGCTGATGATGAGTGTAAAATTATGTTATTTAATCTAGACATTCAAATATTTTATTTATATTTCACACACACAAAACACATATCAAACTAAACATGGAATGAATTACACATCATGCAATATAAAGATGATATAAAATTGAGGTATTTTATTTGTGATCGGAATTAACTTCTTTTTTATTACTATTTTTCAATTTGTTACTATATTTATTACTTTACTATTTTTAATATAATGTTTTGTGACAACATATCAATTATACTAAATTATATAGCACACTTAATACAATTTTATTAACTAGGAATAATATTATGTTAAACACATTTTCTCAATTTTGATGGGGTAAAAGCTAGCTTCCATCAAGAGGATAGGGTAGGGAATATTTCCTTTAATATTGAGGTTGTAGATTATAAATTTCTTTTAAATCATCTCGATATTCCTCCGTGAATCTATGGATATATTGCAACCCTAAACCTCACATAAATAAACAATAACATCTCACATACATATAAAATAACAGTTGTGACAAGAGTCTCAAAGAGGAGCTTTTTTTACTCCAAATTTGGCGATAATAAGCTTTCCATCCTCCAATAGTCCTTTTCTCAATTCTGAGCTGATGATGAGTGTAAAACTATGTTATTTAATATGGACATTGAAACATTTTATTTATAGTTCACACACATATCAAACTAAACATAGAATGAGTTACACATCATGCAATATAAAGATGATATAAAGTTAAGGTAGAAATTGAATTATTTTATTTATGATCAGCATTAACCTTTTCTTATTAAAATTTTTCAATTTGTTAATATATTTATTACATTCTTATTTTTTAATATAATGTTTTGTGACAACATATCCCTTATACTAAATTGTAGAGCAAACTTAATACAAATTTATTAACTACAAATAATATTAGGTTAAACACATTTTCTCAATTTCAATGGCGTAAAAGCTAGCTTCGATCAAGACGATAGGATAGGGAGTATTTCCTTTCATCTTGAGTTTGTATATTATAAATTTCTTTTAAATCATCTCGATATTCCTTCATGAATCTATGGATATACTGCAACCCTACACCTCACATACATAAACAATAGCACCTCACGTACATACAAAATAACATTGGTGACTAGATTTTCAAAGAGTAGCTTTTCTTTTACTCCAAATCTAGAGATAGTAAGCTTTTCATCCTCCAATAATCCTTTTCCCAAGTATGAGTTCATGATGAGTGAAATTATGATATTTAATATGGACATTGAAATATTTTATTAATAGTTCACACACACGCAACATATATATCAAACTAAACATAGAATGAATTACACATCATGCAATACAAGGATGATATAAAATTAAGGTAGAAATTGAAGTATTTTATTTATGATCAACATACATATCAAATAAGAGTCGTGACAAGAATCTCAAAGAGGAGCTTTTTTTGACTCCAAATATTATATATATTGAATCTAAAGAGTTACGATGCTAATAAGCATAAAAACATAAATAACGCATAAATCATTTAAGCGAGTCATAGCTAAAGCGAACCTTTAGAGCTACGATCCAAATCGAACGATGATAATAAGCATAAAAAAAAAAATAACGCATAAAGCATATAAGCAAGTCATAGTGAACCTTTAGAGCTACGATTCAAACCGAAAGGAAAATAAAGCAAAAATTAAATAAAAGAAAAAAGAAAAACTACATAGAAACCTATAACACAAATTATTAATGATAAAATTAATTATAATTTTTATTATTTTGGGAAAAAAATTATTAACATTTTCAAGATAATTTATTATAATTTAAATGATAAAAAATAACTTATAAACAGATAGACAAGTTCATTTTTGGCTGAGCAAAAAAAGAAATTCAACTAATTTTGCAGAAACAATGTTTAAATCATGTTTTTGAAATCTACAATGGATTCAACAGCATCAACAACTTCCATGGCACCCAAAATCTTGAATTTTAACAACTTTAATCTAGATTTAAGAAAATTCCTGTCTCAATTTATCAAAATATTGCAGGAATTTTCATGATTTTCAGTGAAAAATAATAATAATTTAGTAACATGCTGGAAAAAGACTTATTAATATTTCTAGGTTTTTCTTGCCTCTACCTTTTTAGGTTAATGGTAAATTAAGAGCTATGCAAATAGAAAGAAAAATAAAGCTTAAAACAAATAACAAAAAAAAGAAAAAGAAAAATACCACATAAACATATAACCCAATCTTTAGTGAAAAATTTACAATCATTTTAGAAAAAAGCTATCAATATTTGTAAATTTTTCTTGTCTTTTATCTTTTAGGATAAAGATAAATTAATTTTTCTTTATAGGGTATAAAATTATTATAACAATATATGCATTCAATATATAAATAAAGTAATTATTAAAAAATAGTCATGCCATGTTACTAGGTAGAAAGAATAATGCTTCTTAATTGAACTAACATTGTTAATAGATATCTTAATCATTTTTTTTAATGAAAACTCACTATGAACAACATTGAATCCACACTTCATCCATGCATTAAAAATATTTGTACGAATTATTTCTTTATTTAAAACATTTGCATCCTTATCCAAACCCTTAAACTTGACTTCTAATTGCTTCACAAAACTCCACTACAAAACTCCACTAGTGTGAGTTGGAATTTGAAATTCTTTTTCAAAGAAATTGCATATCAAATATGCATGATGTACCAATTATACAACCAACCCACTTCATGGATTGCTTTAAAATTCCACCATCTTTATAGTTCTCTCTATATATAAAAACCACATCTTTAAAAGTCTCTATATATAACTATTTTTTTATTAATATTTTTTAACATGTCATATCTCTTTCTATGTATACTTTGAATTATTTTTATTGTTAATATTTTTAAAAATATTACATATCAACTTCCTATTAAATATTGAAGGAATTTCAAATCTCTCTTATAACTTGAATTATAAAGTACCTATCAAACAATAGTGCTCTCTAGCTCTCTCCTAAATGTTGTATATGAACTCCATATTAATAATGAAATAAATTATGCATCTACATTATAATGCAAAGTTAAATATATGATTTTTTTAATTTAAATTACAATATTTTCCTTGATGATGATGATGATTAGCCTCCACTAAGACCAATGTGGGATATTGGACCTTAAGAAGTTAAGATATTAATTGTAATTCTCTAATATTTTAAGGCTATGATGAAAAATAAGAGAAATAAGTGCTCGAAGATCACTATAGTTTGTTGACTTAGAAAGTCATAAAGGTTGACAAATTATTTCATCCTAGGTTGTTTTGGAATCAGACCAATGTGCTCAGTGAAGATTTCATGAGAATTAGTTTGCATCTCTGCAAAAATCATTTTCTTCTTAGTACTAGTCAGGACAAAGAGACAACTCTGGTTAGAAAGGGAGGGATTGATCTTCTCCTTATAGTATATTAGCTTCCTTTCCCCTATAGCTCCTTATAATTCCACAATTTATCCTTAAATTTGGAGGTAATAGTATTTTTAATACTATTCTTATTCTCCGAGATGATCTCATCTTTTATCTCCTAGTATTCAAGCTTAGAGTAGGCATCCTTATTCGATCCCCACTTGAAATAAAGTTGGGGTTTTTGGCTAGAGTTGGAAGCAATTTTGGGAGGCATCTTCCCTTCCATATTGTAAAGTGTTTTCTTATGCATCAAATACCTTAAACATAGCCATGTTTTCAATGGGGTAAAAGCTAGCTTCGATCAAGAGGATAGGATAGGGAATATTTCATTTAATCTTGAGGTTGTAGATTATAAATTGCTTTTAAATCATCTCGATATTCCTAAATGAATATATGGATATAATGAAAACCTGCACCTCATATACATATGCAATAACACGTTACATACATATAAAATAATAGTGGTAATGATAGTCTTAAAAAGGAGCCTTTTGTTTACTCCAAATCCAGAGATAATAAGCTTTCATTCCTCCAATAATCCTTTTCTCAATTATGAGCTGATGATGAGGGTAAAACTATGTTATTTTATATGGACTTTGAAATATTATATTTATAGCTCACACCTATACACAATGCATATATTAAACTAAACATATAATGAATTACAGATCATGCAATATAAAGATAATATAAAATTAAGGTAGAAATTGAAGTATTTTATTTATGATCAACACTAAATTTTTTTTATTACTATCTTTCAATTTGTTAATATATTTATTACTTTATTATTTTCGAATATAATGTTTTGTGACAACATCTCCATTATACTAAATTATGGAGCACAATTAATACAATTTTATTAACTAGGAATAATATTATGTTAAACACATTTTCAAACTTTCTATGGGGTAAAAGCTAGCTTCTATCAAGAGGATAGGATAGGGAATATCTCTTCTTAATATTGAGGTTGTATATTATAAAATTATTTAAATCATCTCGATATTCCTCCATGAATCTATGCATATACTTCAACCCTAGACCTCACATACATATACAACAGCAATTCACATAGATATAAAATAAAATATAGCTTCTATCAAGAGGATAGGATAGGAATATTTCCTTTTAATATTGAGGTTGTAGATTATAAATTTCTTTTAAATCATCTTGATATTCCTCCATGAATCTATGCATATATTGTAACACTACACCTCACATACATGTACAATAACAACTCACATACATATAAAATAATAGTGCTGACGAGAATCTCAAAGAGGAGATTTTTTTAACCCCAAATCTAGAGATAATGAGATTTCTATCCTCCAATAATCCTTTTCTCAATTATGAGCTGATGATGAGTGTAAAATTATGTTATTTACTATGGACATTGGAATATTTTATTTATATTTCACACACACACAAAAGACATATCAAACTAAAAATGGAATGAATTACACATCATGCAAGATAAAAATGATATAACATTAAGGTAGAAATTGAGGTATTTTATTTGTGATCGGCATTAACTTCTTTTTTATTACTATTTTTCAATTTGTTAGTATATTTATTACTTTACTATTTTTTAATATAATGTTTTGTGACAACATATCCATTATACTAAATTATAGAGCACACTTAATACAATTTCATTAACTAGGAATAATATTATGTTAAACACATTTTCTCAATTTCTATGGGGTAAATGCTATCTCCAATCAAGAGGATAGGATAGGGAATATTTATTTTAATCTTGAGGTTGTATATTATAAATTTAGTTTAAATCATCTTGATATTCCTCCATGAATCTATGGATATACTGCAACCTTACACTTCACATAAATAAACAATAACATCTTACATACATATAAAATGAAAGTCGTGACGAGGGTCTCAAAGAGGAGCTTTTTTTACTCCAAATCTACTGATAATAATTTTTCCATCCTCCAATAATCCTTTTCTCAACTATGCACTGATGATGGGTGTAAAATTATGTTATTTTATATGGACATTGAAACATTTTATTTATAGTTAATACACACACACACCACACATATCAAACTAAACACAGAATGAATTACACATCATGCAATATAAAGATGATATAAGGTTAAGGTAGAAATTGAAGTATTTTATTTATGATCAGCATTAACCTTTTTTATTACTATTTTTCAATTTGTTAATATATTTATTGGTTTATTATTTTTTTAATAGAATTTTTTATGACAACATATCCCTTATACTAAATTATAGAGAGCACTCAATACAAATTTATTAACCACGAATAATATTACGTTAAACACATTTTCTCAATTTCAATGGGGTAAAAGCTAGCTTCGATCAAGAGGTTAGGATAGGGAGTATTTCCTTTCATCTTGAGTTTGTATATTATAAGTTTCTTTTAAATCATCTCGATATGCCTCGATGAATCTATGGATATACTGCAACCCTACACCTCACATACATAAACAATAGCACCTCACATACATATAAAATAACAATGGTGACTAGATTCTCAAAGAGGGGCCTTTTTTACTCCAAATCCAGAGATAATAAGCTTTCCATCCTCCAACAATCCTTTTCTCAAGTATGAGCTCATGATGAGTGTAAAATTATGTTATTTAATATGGAAATTGAAACATTTTATTAATAGTTTACACACACACACACAACATATATATCAAACTAAACATAGAATTAATCACACATCATGCAATATAAAGATGATATAAAATTAAGGTAGAAATCGAAGTATTTTATTTATGATCCGCATTAATTTTTTTTTACTAATATATTTCAATTTGTTAATATATTTATTACCTTCTTATTTCTGAATATAATGTTTTGTGACAAAATCTCCCTTATACTAAATTATAGAGAACACTTAATACAATTTTATTAACTAGGAATAATATTACCTTAAACACATTTTCTGAATTTCAATGGGGTAATAGCTAGCTTCTATCAAGGGGATGGGATAGCAAATATTTCATTTTAATCTTGAGGTTGTAGATTATAAATTTCTTTTAAATCATCTCGGTATTCCTCCATGAATCTATCGATATACAGCAACCCTACACCTCAAATACATATACAATAACACCTCACATAATATAAAATAACGGTGGTGACAAGAATCTCAAAGCAGAGATTTTTTTGACTCCAAATCCAAAGACAATAAGTTTTCCATCCTCCAATAATCCTTTTCTCAATTATGGGATGATGACGAGTGTAAAATTATGTTATTTAATATGTACATTCAAAAATTTTATTTATAGTTCACACACACACAACACACATATCCAACTAAACATAGAATGAACTACACATCATGCAATATAAAGATAATATAAAATTAAGGTAAAAATTGAAGTATTTTATTTATGATCCGCATTAACTTTTATTTATTTATTATTACTATGTTTCAATTCGTTAATATATTTATTACTTTATTATTTTTTAATATAATGTTTTGTGACAACATCTCCCTTATACTAAATTATAGAGCACACTTAATACAATTTTATTAACTAGGAATAAATTAAGTTAAAAACATTTTCTCAATTTCAATGGGGTAAAAGCTAGCTTCGATCAAAGAGGATAGAATAGGGAATATTTCCTTTAATATTGAGGTTGTAGATTATAAGTTTCTTTTAAATAATCTCGATATTCCTCCACGAATATATGGATATAATGCAACAATACGCCTCACATACATACACAATAACACCTCACATAGATATAAAATAGTAGTGGTGAAGAGAGTCTCAAAGAGGATCTTTTCTTTACTCCAAATCCAGAGATAATAAGATTTCCATCCTCAAATAATCATTTTCTCAATTATGAGCTCATGATGAGTGTAAAATTATGTTATGCAATATGGACATTGAAATATTTTATTTATAGTTCACATACATTAAACTAAACATAGAATGAATTACACATCATGCAATATAAAGATGATATAAAATTAGGGTATGATTTGAAGCATTTTATTTAGGATCGTCATTAACTTTTTTTTATTACTATTTTTCAATTTGTTAAAATATATTTTACTTTATTTGTTTTTAATATAATGTTTTTGACAACATCTCCTTTATACTAAATTATAAAGTGCAATTAATACAATTTTATTAACTAAGAACAATATTACCTTAAACACATTTTCTCAATTTCTTTAATTTTAATTTTTAATAATACAAATTTTCTCCACTCTTAATGTTTCTTTTATTTTAATTCTTAATCTCTTTTCTTTTAATTTTTAATCTTTATTGATGAGGCTGGACCGTAAGAAATTTCATACGTTATGCACAGTATTTAAAAAAAAAAGGATCAACATAATGTTACATTATGTTGTATTTAAAAAAAAATTAACAACAACATAATCTCTACTGTGAATATTTATCTCTATACTCATATTTATTTTTAATTAAATTATTTTATAAGATCAACATATAGATATAAACTTCAAAGAATAATAGAAAATTTATATTTAAATCATTACTTTACGCAAATACTAAAGTCAGTAATATTTTTGAATAATATTTTATGATAATAAGGAAAAATATTTCAAAAATTTTATTTTAAACAAATTACTTAAAATTTATATTTTTAAAAGCTGTTATAATTGTTAAAAAAACATTAATAATCTTTTAAAAAAAACTATTGCCTAAAAAATAAAATGTATTTTATTAAATTTAAAATTTATCTTTGAAAATAATAAAACCCATTTACATAAAACTAAAATTTTCTTTACCATATTTAAATCAGAACTTATATTTACTTTTAATAAAATTATTTACTTGTCATCACCTAAAATCTAACTTACAAATTATATTAAAAATAAATAAATGTATGTTGTAATTATACCCATTTCAGACTTTGTCTATGGGCTCATTATAGAATACGGAGTTATTGATTGTATTTATTATCAAGTCTGTAGACTTGACATTCCCAGAGGTTTATAATGGTGATATAACTTACACAGATTACAACAAGCATGAATGGATTGGTTTTTAATACATATCATATGTGAGGTGAACCCTCTGTCCTTGCCTAGATGTTGATATGTTGTCTCTTGTACCGAGAGATGCGCGGAAGATAACTGTGGCAAGAGATTGTATGCCCTGGCCAGCTTGTTCAGGTTGCTCGAGCCATCTGTTTGGTATTACACCCATTGATTTTGTTATCACGATCTGATGGCAGAGGAGGCTTAGCGTTTCATTCCATAACTAACTCTATTGAAAATAGCAACAAGAAATGCTAAAAATATCATTGCTAAAGATAGCATTTCAGGATATATTCTAATTTTAATGTGTCCCAAATTAAAATTGAGAATCAAAATTTGAATTTATTCTTACCAACTATTTGAAAAATAATTAATTAATTCATATATAGTTAATTAGTTGGATAAATTCAAACATGAAGTCTCTGTGAAGTCATGCAACAGTTATCCCTTTGATTAAGGAAGTTATCCCTTCTTTAAGGAGACAAGGATGAGTTGTATTTGAGTTGTAATTAGTTAGCTCAATTAACTAAGTTAAGTCCTGTTAGATTAGTTCCAAACAGTTTGTTGAACTGATTGTGAGTTCATTCAGTTAATGCATGCATGCATGCAAGTAGTGTACTCGAGATAACTGAAGATTCTCTCATAAATAACTCATGCATTTCAGTTCACACGTAGAACCAGTTGAGATTAAAGACAGGGACATTGTACTATCAGTTGGAGGACTTTTCCTATAAAGGAAAGTCATCCATGTAGAAGGAATAATGTTCCTTGAGGATTGTGCAGTTTTACAGGATGTGAGATCATTGTGAGTGATCAGTGTTACACTTGGTAACAGTAGGATCACCCAGGAGAAATACCGCAAGGAAATAGGAGGCTTGGAGGGTAGAGGAGAAGGTTTGTGAGAAGTCTTGTTTGCCTGTGAGCATCCAGGAGGATTGTACTGAGAGATGGCTAGCTGTGAGAGCTAAAGCTTTGTGTAATCTTCATGTATTTCCACCTTCTGTGATAATACAGATAGCGAGGTTTTTAGCTGAGGCTTTCCTTAGAGTATTCTTATGTGTTTCATGTGTATTGATTCTTCTTCTCTGTCATATGTGTTCTGCTTGATATTGCTCAAATCGATTAAGCTTTTGAAAGTTTGATTGTAGAAGTAGATTAAGTATTTTTCTTTAGTACATCGCATAATCAGTTTAATCTACAGTGATAATTTCTACGAACCCCCCACAGTCAGTATCTGTATGGTTAGTTGTTACTACTTCTCTTGGTGTTCTTGCTGCTCCACGATGGTTTTCACTACTTAGGGTTTCATTTCTTTTGATGTATCTTATGAGAGTTATGATTGTGATGGCATCAGTTAAAATGGAGTCAGCTAATCCCACAAGGTTGGTGATTGCTTGTCTTGTTGACCTGTACCGTAAGATTAATATAGAACTGGGTTTCGGTCTGGCATACTGTTTAACACTATGCCTTCACTGCATAGAGATGACTCATGGCATCTCCAACACTACAGGAGATAACCAGTTCCAATACTTAGTAGTGGAAGGTGAGATTCTAAGTGTTTTCCCATTCATAGCTTGAAGGGTTTCATTCCTTGCTTTAAGATTTATTGCTTTATTTCACTTATGGCTATTCACTAGATGGCAAACAGGAGAGTTGTCCCACAAAGAAACCCTCCACTCTCAGGTAAGAGCTCCCCATTTGTTTTGTTTGCTATATGGCTTTACGATATTCTCCAAAAAAGTTTATTGACTTAATGTCTCGGATTTCCATGTGAGGTACTAACACAATGCTTTTTAGTTATTTCCTTGATAATGGCCACTACCCTCCAGAGCTTAAGCGCTTACGACGACGCTATTGACTCTTCTAGGTTGGACTGTTTACTTCTTGGCATGAATTAAGTTATGATAAACACTACTCATATGGTCGAGAATAGAGACTTAGTCTCTTGTTGAACTTCTATCTAAGAAAATGGTTGTTTTGAATTTGTAATTAATTAGTTAAGTGTAGGTGTTTGATGGAATATTGTGTAAGGAATTTTTGTAGTTTTTGGGAAAACTCCCATTTCGAAGTTGACGGAGGGATATATGGTTTTTTTTCTTTCTAAGGAAAGGTCATAATTTTTCTATGCAGCTAGTTAGGTTAACTAGTTCATGTCGACTGTTACTGAGCACTAAATGTTTAATTTATTGTATTAGAACCTACTGAACTTGTTCCGCCTATTATGCATGTTTGACAAGGCAATGAAATTATCTTATTTTACTTTTTGGTTGAATTCTGGGCTGAGAATTCCCTTCTTTTATTTATGCAAGCATTCACTGTGTTTGATTGACAACTTCCAAAGGAATCCGATCATAAATTATTTTAAGATAATTAGACTAGCTTGAATAGTCACTCTGGTATATATTCATAGTTTTTG
>APFE031436695.1:47308-101087 GCA_000404065.3 Pinus taeda | reverse complement strand
CTAGATCAATACATATACAAGTGAGTCATCAACCAGATCTAGTCAATCAGATCACATAAAGATGAGCTATTAAGAACCTGATCCATTCATCCATCAATATTTAATCAATCACCTCTCAGACTGTTGTTACCAGAACATGATATCAGACATTACTTCAAAACCCAGATCATAGCAATGATAGACATGTACAGCTAAATAGATCTCAAGAGAGGTACGCAGCTTCACCCATATAATAGCTGCGTATAAGTATGCACTCTATCCAACTTCATCCCTGCGTACGTGCGCACTGCGCCTCACAGACTTCCTGCGTATGCGCACTTTGTGTCCAATGAGCTATCTGCACCCCTCCGCATCTGCAGCGCTTCTGGTCCTGCGTATCTGCGCACCTGCAATGCTTCTGTGCCTGCGTATCTCCGCACTTTTCTTTCACTGGACCTGTGTACCTTCGGGTATAGATAATTTCGAGACTTTAAGAACAACCCAGACAGTCAGATCTACAGATCTGAACATGCGCCGAAGAGATCTCCATTCATCAGTAGATTCGCCTTATATAGATCTAGACATCTCTCATAACCCATTACTAGAACTTCAGATCTAGCTTCTTAAGATATTCAACCGAAAAACATACCTAAGCCAAATGATCTCCTCTTCTTTATATAGGTAAGCTCATCCTTAAATCAAGGATCATGGGGCTCAATAATAATAATAAAATAAACAACACCACGGGCCAAAACCATGATAAAACAATACCCTCGGCTAAATACCAAGGGTAAAACATAAGGAACCCCACATGTGCGCGATTTACTGCCTTGGAGTGTGTGCACTGGGGGTACGCACCCCATGAATGGGTAACCTGCGGGTATGTACGCATTTTATATAAGACATTCTTGCGTATCCGCACCTTTTGTACGGTGTGCCTGCGTACTCGTTATTTTCTTCAATACTTGAGGGCTGTTCATCAATCTTTGCTACTGATCTGTTGTACAGTGATCCATCACCTGTATGGGTTGCCATCAAGGACAACACTTTAGCCATAATGCCAACACAAACATGTCACAGAATCCTTTGATCGAAGGTCAATGATGCAACCTATCGTCAAAGGTGAGAAACCTGCCATTGAGGCATGCAGATTCCAAGGTACTAACAATTTCTAGATCATATTTCTAGATAATGAGCTGAATTCGATAGAAAGAAATCTGTCGTAGGCAAGCCCACAACACGAAATCATAGATCAAGTTTGAAGAAATATATATTTGCAAGTACTAACTCAGGGGTGGTCAAGACAGATGATAGATATTTTGCAGCTGAATGGTTTATTTGCACTGACCTCTTGAACACATAACGACACTGCAGATGGTTTGGTGACAACTGACCCAAAGTTGATACCCAGAAACTAGCTGAAGGCTTTCAATATGGTTTGACTAACTGTTAGGGAAAGGATTTCCCAACCCAGGTGAACAAAGAAGTGTCGTGTTCAAGAGTGGTTGAATGCTTTTCTGAGAAACAAAGTATGACAAACAGGTTCATTTTCTCTCTTTTCCCCCACCATTTCTGGCAAGTACCTCTTTATTCTTGACAAGCTTAAGGAGGATAACATTTGCTTGATTATAAGCTCATCCTTCGGATGAGTCCAACTTAGTTTAAATTCGAACCCTAAGAAGGAGTGGTCCGTTCCTGTTCGTAATTGAACATATCCTTTACTGTGAAATTTTAACGAGTCCAGTATAGGAGAAACTCGGTGTTTTTCAATTTTTAGGGAGTTAGAAGAAAAACTTAAGAAAACTCCATGGTTGTCTATTTTCGTAAATTTGTGTCTCCCAAGCCCGAAAAAGTATAAAATAATACTTGAGAGAACCTCTTGATCATTACGATCAAGGAGTACTTTTCATATTTAGTGGCCCTCATTTGAAAAAGTAAAAAAGCGATCAAAGACACGTCGTTTTATTACCAATATCGAACTTGTAACGACAAAAGTCTGGCAATCGTTTCGTGTTTATACTGTCAGAAAAGAGCTGTAAGTGGAACATCTTTTTAATCCCATTTTAATGAGCTTAAAAAGAGAAAACTCGGCAATGTTTTCATGTTTTAGGAGTTAGAAAAGAGCTTAAAGATGACTCTAGTGTTTTTTGTTGAAAATGATCAATTTTGCCTGAAAATTCCGAAATTCTGCAAAAAAACTCAAACATTACTCATACCTGTTTAAAATAAATAAAAATGCATCAAAAGTTACCTTTTCAAAGTGGAAAATAAACAAATTAAAAATTCGTTTATTCAAAAAAGCTTATAAAAAGGGATTTTGTAAATTCATTTTTACCGTTTGGCTTTGGAGTGAGAAAAAGAACTTTTGGGTAAGAAACGTCCCGTGAAGATTGCAGAAAATCTGTCCGTTGGAATCGAGAACCATCACCTCCAGGTAATCCACATCACTTTAGTCTTGCATTTCAACCATTTGAATTTTGTTTTTAGGTTTTTATTTTGATTTTTTAGAGAAAAATTGGGTTAAAAGACCACTCGCGGGGGTCCACAGGTACAACATGTCAAACCTACAGACCCCGACTTTTTTCTACAAAAGAAAAGAGCCAAGGGCCCATACCTGCTATTAAGGCAGAGTGTAACCCTACGCACTGTCTCTAACATAGAGAGTGTGGACCCTGCAACATAGGTTTTATAACTTGACTTTCTCAATTTTCCCCCAAAAACTTTTGAATTCAGATGTTCTAATCCGCTTTTCTTTCAATGTAGCGTATACACAATGCTCAGTTGGTGGGAACGAGAGCATGAAGATCTGGATTCTACCGCACTTAATCATCAACCTTCAATTGATGCATTGAAAGCATGTGGACTATATAAATTCTGGGCCATACCTGGCATGAGGGCCGAAGTAGACTTTCTGCAGTGGCTAGTGGACAGATGGAATATACAGGACTAGTGTTTCATTATTGGTGGCCACCGGCTCGAAATGGAGCTAGAGGACATTTACTTCTTAACTGGTTTTCCCAAGAGAGGTGAACGGTTGACTCTATTCAGGACTAGGCCAGGTGGCCAGTCTGTCGATAGTCTCCAACTAGAGTTTTGTAATGACCAAACAAAGGACAAAGGGATTGCTATCAAAACCATCTCCTGTCCTGAACTCAAAGTGATTGCATTTACTGTCACCAGACTCTGCGGAAGCGCAGCACTGCATGTAGCGATCAGATCCCAAATGCGTATGGCAGTAGACTGTTATCGAGGCACCATCTTCAACTGGTGCAAAGCTGTGTTGGCTAATGTAAAAGGCCAACTGACTAGAGTAAGGAACGAACAACTAAAAAACTTTGGATATGGTTTCTTAGTTGTGAGCTTTGGTCTAGAGAGGGTACTGATGTTGGTCCCACAACATCTTTCCGTTGAGGC
This sequence comes from Pinus taeda, assembly GCA_000404065.3. NCBI lineage: Eukaryota > Viridiplantae > Streptophyta > Pinopsida > Pinales > Pinaceae > Pinus > Pinus taeda. Next base: position 97,694 of record APFE031436695.1, on the reverse strand, counting down.
TGGACTTCCCCGAGACCCCAAGCTGATGCGTTGGGTTGCAGTTATGGCCCGTCATCCTGAGGAGGGTTCAGAGGTTGTTCGATTTCCTCCTGAGTATTTTCGTTGGATGGAGAACCAACTTTTTGTGATTCCGAATTTTCCTTATGCTGGGATGGATTATCATGGTGACCCAAACATGGCTCTTCCACCAGGAGAGCAGTGGGATGACTCAGGTAAAATCATTCTCAACATTTTCTAAATTTTAATTTTTTTGTTTTTAAATAGTCCAAAACTAATAGTAAAAAGTTTCAAATGCAGATGTGGATCCACAACGACCAGCCACACTCCAGCCCTATGAGAGGAGACACCCAGCTGTAGCAGTACTGGCCCCATGGGACGAATCTACAAAGACCTTGGCCGAATTGGAAAATCATCTAGAGCGTTTGACAACAGATATCCCAAAGACTAGCATAGATGATATTCCTCTTAGGTTACAGCGCTATGTGATTAGGGTCCCAGGACCTTTCAGGAGGTTCCTTTGTAGGGTGGCCCGAGCAGTGGTTTCTTATCGTGATCATCACCAGTGATAGGATGATCGCCCTTTGTCGACTCATCTGACATTTTTGCTTTTTGTACTATCATTTTTGCCAATCATAAGGTGTTTTTCAACCTATGATCGAAGACGATGTATATTTGACACATTTCTATGCTATGTTATATCACTATTACTGGCTATCTTGTAAAACATGTTATGGAATGTTTTTAAATTTACTGTTTGATTATTGCAAATGTCTACTTAACATTCGAGAAGCAGTTGCATCTGCTAATGTATTTAAATAGCTTGGAATATGCTGATATTCAATATAGTCAAATTCACATTCCAAGAGACGAACTCTCAAAAATAATCTTAATAACACTGGATTTCTAATGGCATAAACTCTATTAAGCTGTAATACAACGAGTTCAGAATCTAACCTCACAATCAAACTCCGAATCCCAAATGAGATGGATTCAAATAATAACTCAATCACTGCACTATACTCTGCAATGTTATTCGTTGTTTGACCGAGGCTTACCCCATGCATAGATACCAACTCATCAGAGGGTGAATAGATAACCCAAGCTGTGGAACAAATGTTTCGTGTATTACGACAAGCACCATCAACAAAACCAATATATGTTTGAAGAGACGTCGACATCTGTAGTATCAAGAGTAAAATCAAGATAAGCAGGAATAATGCTAAAAACACTCTCTAAACTAGGCACACTTTTCTAATCTAAAAACACACCATCTAAAAAGAAAACTAATCTAACTAAAATCTCCACACCTAAATTTAAGCATACTACCTCTTCAGATAAAGACCATTTCTGGGCTTACCTAAAGAGACTTCGTCAAAATCTACCAATTCATAGGCTCCTTTGGCCAGCTTTCACTTAACAACAAAAGGACCATGCCACATAGGTACGAATTTTCCAGCCCCTAGCTTATCATTTGCTTGATCGTATAGTAAGACTAGGTCTCCTTCCGAAAAATCACGAGGTGTAACATTTCGATCATATTGAGCTTTAATTCATTTGGCATGAGTTAATTGCTAGTGAAGCATCATGTCGATTCTCATCTAGCTAAGCTAAGTACAACAAACATTTCTCCTCTTCAGAAGTGGCTAGAAGTAATTCTATGGCTATTTGCAATGACGGGATTTCACATTCAATGGGTAACACAGATTCCAAACCGTAAACTAGTTGGAAGGGAGTGAAACTAGTTGATGTTTTTACTGAGGATTGATATGCCCAAAGCACTGAAAATAACATGTTATGCCAATTTGACCGATGAATACGAATGATCTGTCGGATCATGGTGACTAGAACTTTCTTGATGGCTTCAACCAAACCATTAGCTTGTGGGTAATAAGGAGTAGAACTATCGTGACACGGGCCAAGCTGATCTGTCAGTTCAGTCATCATGATGTTTCGAAAATGATGCCAATGATCAGTAATAATCACTTGAGAAACACCGAATCTAGTAATTATATGATTGAGAATGAAAATCGCAACAGTTTTGCCATCTGACGCAAATGTAGGCATCACCTCGACCCACTTAGTAAAATAATCTACCGCAAGGATGATATATGCATGCCCCCCAGCTGAGTGAGGGTTACATGAAATAAAATTGATACCCCATTTTGCGGAAGGACCAACGGAAATTACAGGGTGGAGACGAGCAGGTTGAGCACGCATCTTTCGATCAAAAATTTGACAATTGTGGCATTTTCGGACCGCGTAAATACTATCTTTAAACAAAGACATCCAGAAATAGCCAGCACACAATATCTTTTAGGCTGTGGCATACCCAGACATATGACCGCCACACGCTCCAGAGTGACAGTCATTTAGAACCTTCTTAGCTTCTTCATGAGTTAAACAACGTTGGAAAATAGAATCCGCGCCACGACAATAGAGTGTATCTCCAATAATTTTGTATTATTGGGATTGGAAATGTATTTTCCGTCGCTGAGATCATGAAATGTCAGGCCGAAAAGATTGGGTTTGGAGATAAACAATGACATCTCCATACCATGGATCAAGAGTGCTGATAAGAAACAAGGATTCGTCTGTGAGGGGCTCTTCCGCCACAATTTTCGTATCAGCACGCGGGAAGTCACACATTAACCCTGCAAAAACTAAAGATTTCTTTGACTTAGATTTTTCAAATTCCAAGTCAAATTCTTGCAGGATAACAATCCATTTGGAATACTTGCCCCCTAAAAATTGTTTGGTCAAAATATAGGTCATAGGGTTACAGTCAGAAATTACTGTAGTTTTGCATAGTAAGATGTAATGACGAAATCGTTGGACAGCTTGAACAGCTGCCAAGGCCAATTTCTCCACATGTGAATATTTTAACTTAGTTGGATTCAAAGTCCAACTAAGATAGTAAATCACATGTTCACTACCGAATTCATATTCCTGAACTAACACCATTCTAATGGTGGAATGAGAAGCGACGAGGTACAAGAAGTAATCTTGGTTGTAGTTGGGAGGATTCAATAATGGTGCATGGGTCAACGTGTGTTTAAGTGCATCAAAAGATTTGTTAGCTATGTCATCCCAAAAGAATGGAGTGTTCTGTTTCAACAACTTGGTAAAACCCTTTGTTATCTCAGTGTAGTTAGGAATGAATCAACGTAAAAAGTTTGCTTTCCCCTGCAAAATTTGGAGTTCGCGAAGAGTCAAAGGAGGAGGCAATTTGACAATAGCTTCAACCTTCGAGGGATCGACACAAATGATAGATTTTGAAACAATGAATCCCTGTAACCGACCCGTTTCTATACAGAAAACACATTTGTGTGGATTCAACCTAATTCGATAATGCCTACATTTCATGAAGATTGCTCGTAAATGAGTGAGATGATCGACTCTACGTAATGAATGAGCTGGTAAATCATTGAGATAAGGTTGCACAATGTGCTTGATGTCATGAAACGCATAAGACATGGCTCTTTGAAAAGTTGCTCTGGCGTTCTTTAATCCAAAAGGTAATTTTTAAAATGAAAATTTCCCCCATGGGCAAATGAAAGCTGTTTTTGGTTTATTAGCAGGGAGAATGTTAATTTGATCGTAACCCGAAAAACTGAAAATTTCACTGTCGGCACAATCATCAATGATTTGATCGATATAGGGAGTTGGATAATTGTCTTTGGGAGAAGCTCGATTAATATCCCTATAATCGATACATATTCTTATTGTTCCTTGCTTTTTGTTAACAGGAATGATATTCGATACCGAATCCGTTAAGGGAATTGGATAAATGAAACCTGCTTTAAGAAATTTATCAACTTCTGCTTTAATAGCAGCAGCTTTTCACGGGTGAATCTAACGCAAATGTTACCGGACGGGTTTAGCATCCAGGTAAGTTTTGATTTCATGAACAACAATTGTTGGATCAATTCCTGGCATTTCTTCGTATGACCAGGCAAACACATCACGAAATTCCTGAAATAGGGCTTTATAAGTTCGAAATTCATCATCCGTACAGGAAGCACCTATATGAATGTTTTCAACAATTCCAGGTTTTACCGAAATATCAATAGGAATCGTTCGAGATATATTTCCCAAATTCATTTCAGAATCAGGATGATGTAGTGGATTCTGCAGTTCTTTGACATAATCAGTAGTAAAAATAGATGAAAAATCATTTTCGAAATGATCAATCTCAGGTAAGAACGAAGATCGATGATCAAGATCTTCCCATGGTAAATCATCAACAGACAAAATTTCACGGATTTGCTCATCAATATGAACAAGCTCGGAAAAATTTGTTGAATCTGAGTTTGATATTGAAAGTGATTCTCCATGGACCACATTCATTAGATTGATTTTGGTTGAAGAAGGGTCGGAAAACACCTGTACTGCCTGGTAGGCAACTCCAAATGGACTGAAGGGCAAGGTATCACCAAATGAGTCTACCTCGAAATCGGAAGGTATGATCCAAGGATCATCAAAAGCGATGGTGTCCGATGAAATCATATTGATAGTTGCATAAGAAGGTGATACGTTAGGAGGAGGAAAGGAAAAAGTTCCTAGTAAACCATAATCTTTAACTAATCCTACCCCAACATCCTTATAAGGGATAGTTGTTTTGTCGACATGCTGGATACTTTCAAAAGAGGCTGGGTCAGATGAAAAGTATGTAAGCTGGTCTATGGTTATGATCTTTCCATTATGAGGAAAGTTTATAAGCCGAAAGACCGATGAAATTACAACAGTCATAGTGTAAGATCAACTATGACCCAAGAGAAGGTTGTAATCTAGAGGGGCATCAACCACTTCCACATCTAGATTAACATTTTTCCTTCAACCCCTATAGGTAAATCCTATAGAATGCCAAAATGATGGAACCCACAGCCATCAAAAGCCTTTAGAATCATCAGGGATTGATTGAGTGTAGGAGAGCCAAGCGATCTCCAACTCTGGATCGACATAATACATGTTGAAGCTCCCTCATCAATTACAGTCCTGAAACAAGGTCTGTTTTTTACTATCACTAGAATCTGGAAAGCCATTTGATGAGGTAAGTGAGTTGTACTATTTTCTAAATCGAAGATTATAAGGTTCAAGTCCTAAAAATAAATAGCTCCTATAGCCGACAATAGCAATTTACGCTGTGTTGGACATCATTACATCACCTCGAAAGTCGACATTGCTGAAGGGGAGATAGCTAAGCCTTCAACAATGTTATAGTTCTGAGTAGCTCTCGCATGTGGATTGAAAGCTGACTTTTGAAGTATACCTTTTGCAGGCGATTTGATCACTAAGTCTGGGTTAGGTTTCTCGATCTATAGCGAATAAGAACTAGGAGTTGAAGTTGATGGGTTTGAACTAGAAGATTCTACTTCCTTACCACCAACAAGACTTTTACTTCCATAATCTTGTGATCGCGTCACAATCCTAACATGGGACATCATCATTATGGGTTCTTCTGAGGCATTTGAGGAAGAACCGATCATCTTACTATCTTGACTAGGAAAAGAATCCTTCAAGACAGCAGGCGTTTGAGAACCTTTAACGATTTTCGCAACCTCGGCTCGATGAGGGCAGTCTCTTGTAAAATGCTCTTCTTCACAAATGAGACAAGGATAACGAGGTTTACGTTTCTCATAGGTAGATTTTTTTTTATCTGATTTTTCTTTCGAATTTTGCTTATTTTTCTTCTTCCCCTTCTTCTTACTGCCAAATTTTGATTTGGCAGTAGATGATTCTATGACATGAATATCGGTAGGAATTTCCATGGAAAAGTCTCCTATCGGGGAATCTGGTAAAGTTATGATAGGAGAAGAATTCTTTGACGATTTCTTCTTAATTTTGGTATTAATTGTACCAATCATACCATTAGCGGCATGAGACCCTGAAGGAGCTGCAGTTATTTGATTGCTTTTCGGAAGGTCGGGGATTTTCTCGTGTAGAGTACTTGACTGTGTATAAACGAGGTCAAGATACTGAGCTTGAGCAATTACTTGCTCTTCAGTAACAACTCCTGCCTTAGCTACATCCTCAATGATTTTAGGTAATAATGATTTAACAAACCATTCCGCTAAGACTTCATCCGGAATAAAAGCTTTCACTAAACATCGTCAATGCCTCCATTCATGGATATGATTTGAAATATAAGTGGACGTTGACTGTTTTAATGAAGTTAATAATTCTGTGCCATTGTCATATCTGATAGGCAACTGAAAATGAGTAAAGAACGAAGTAGCTAACTGACTAAAATTGTAAAAAGAGCCCCGTGGTAACTCAATGTACCACTTGGCTGCAAGACCAATCAAAGTGCGTTGAAAAAGACGTAAGTGAATTGAATCATCTATGATGGAGTTAGATGCACACCAGAGGTCATAAGTCATCACATGTTTTGATGGATCCTCTCCTGATTTACCTTCAAACTTAGGGATATCACTGGGCAACTTATTCGACATTGGCAGCCAAAACGGAAGGTAATTAATTGGATCATTCGTAAGGCACCACAAATCAGGCAAGTCCAAAGTTGCTATGAATGGTAACTGACGGTTAGGGTCACAAAAACTCTGGGTCATAAGACCAGCCCCAGGAGGAGGATATCCAGGATAACTTGGAATTGGAATTGCATTTGGGATATTATATCCTCCCAGAAAACCAGGATTAACCGAACCATACTGGGGTTGTTGAGGTTGCTGATAAGTATACCCAGGGTACAATTGATACTGATAGATTGGGTTCTACACAGCAGGACGGAATTGGTACTGTCCCTGGTACGTTTGATAAGTAAATTGAGGTTGAATTGTTACAATTGTACTTGGACCAGGTTGTCCTACAGGCATCTGAATCAAAGTCTGAATTGTAGGTCCACATTGAGGCAAAGATGCTTGAGGAGTTGATCCAAGGATAGTAGAAACCAGAGTTGATGATACTCTAGAAGTAGGTGTGGAAGATTGAGCAGATGCTGCAGTAGTTGCAGTAGTCATTTGAGGCGGAGTACGAGGTGTACTAGGCCCAGGCTGTGAAACTACCCCAGGTGTAGAAGTTTGAATAGTAGACTGGATAGGTTGCTAGGTTGAACCAGAAACCAAAGGTTGTCTAGGTTGAGATGACAACTGCACATTAGGTTGCAAGATCTGCTGAGTTTGTGATGGATCCCACACATTCATTCTGGGGTATGGACCCATAACAGGTTGAGCGTATTGAGGACCATAACCGAGTTGAGCATCGAGTTGATAATTCAAAGGTACATTTCCAGTTACTTGAATAAATGATTGACCTGAAGGTGGTTGGAAACCTTGAGTTGGGTACTGGCCTTGAGGTTGATATCCTCGAGGCATGTACTGAAACTGGGGTTGACTTTGAGGTACATATTGATACTGGGGTTGACCTTGAGGTATATATTGAGTCTGGGGTTGACCCTGAGGTATGTACTGTCCCGAAGGTATGTACTTCCCTTGGGGTTGCCCCTTGGATGATAATTGAGTACCTTGAGGTTGCCCCCCAGGTGAAAATTGAGTATCTTGCGGCTGCCCCCTATGCAGTAACTGACTACCTTGAGGTTGTGGATTTGAAGTAGTACCATACATCATAAGAATTTCTTCTACGCTTAACGGTTGAATTACATTATTACCAGTTGATATCCCATGTCCCATGGGTTGAGGAGATGCTCCCGAAAAAGTACCAGAAAGTGACTAATACCCAGAGGGAATAGAAGGACCGCCAAATAAAGTTGTTTCCAGTGTTTGGGAAAACATGGATGACCGGTTTGACATATTCAAAGGAGGATAAAAACCTCTAGGTGTTGGGTGAAATGGAATTCGAGGTGGTGAAGAAGAAAGACCCGGATTTTCTAAAAATTTATTCAATGATATATACCAAGCACTACCTCTAGGTGGACTGTAGAAAATTGATTCATGCTCCCTAAGTTCTAAAGTTTGTTGATTTTCAGGGAGACTTATATCTTCTTCTAGACTAACAAGCTCTTCAATGGAAATAAGTCCCGAAGGAAGATTTTGGGTAATGCTCCTTCCTACCCTGGGTGAACCAGGACCACTGGAAGTTGGAGAAGCAAATCCCAAGGATGGAGTAGTAGCAGGTTCAATTTCAGGCTCAGAAATTTCAGGTTCTTAAGCTAATTCACTAGTAGAAGAAATACTACCAGTAACTTCGGAAAATGAAATTGGTTCAGAAATATACTCTGTTGCTTGAACTTGGTAATCAGGATGAACAACTAAAGAAGATTCTCCTTCTTTCGGTGACCCAACTCTACTTTCACTAGGAGTTACAAGAGCTTGTAGCCCTTTAAGCTGACTTGGTGAATACTCGGGAGGTTGCCCTCGAAGTCTACGGGATTGTCTCGGTAATTCAGCCACGATTAATAACTTTTAATTACTTCACTTGCAAACAAAGAAAATCTCAATAAAACCACCTAAAGTCTCTAAAGAACCAAACAATTTGAATCAAACACCTAAAGAATCTAGGAGTTCAAACCACACACAAACAGTAACTTTCCGTACCGAAAACACTAGTTGGTGATGAAATCCAATGTCGCAGAATTCAATACAGAAATGGCGGTTGGAACAGTTACCCTGACAACCTGCTTAATGAAACAGACTAGCACAAGTTTCTCCACTAAACTGTCTCAAGTGAAGAGAACCCCCTAGAGAGTCCAAGTGAGTCTAGTCGACGTCTGCTCCAGGTACGGTGGGATCTTCCCTCCACTGCCACCTTAGGAAAGAATCCTGTAGATTATGGTCACTATGGTTACCAACAGAAACAAATATACCTGGGGAAACAGTCTACGATCCAACACACACACAAGGGCAGAGTGACAATGTTCAATCCCCTTCAAGGCTCCTTGACATAATCCAAGGTTTACCAATAAGTGACCCCAGGCTCCTCGACAATGGTCAATCCGAGGTTTACCATTTTTAATACGTGTATATCTTCTATCGTTCCCAATGAGGAAGGATTGATTACCCCACTGGTTCGGATATGATCTCTAAGAGGAGCTTCCTAGAGCATAGATGTAACAATTGGAATTTATCTCCTACCGCAAGAGACAACTACTTGTTTGTTTAAACTATCTTGGAGAGTTAATTACTCCCTACTCCAAGATATTAGCCTAAGCTATGTTGGTGATAAAGAGCCCTAGAAATAAAATGATTACTAGATAAATTTTACTTTAAGTATTATTTTTATGGTTGTTTCTTAAGTCAAAAGGTATGGAGATGAAACTTTACAGTGAGAAGACTCAACTCCAAAACACTAAAAAATGCACCTAAGATGATAAACAATTCTTTTTCTTCAATAAATTTTTAGCTAAAGAAAGAGTTGAGAATGCAATTGCTTGAAAAACAAATCTTTCTTCAACATATAAATGAAAAGAAAATCTTTTTGTCTTTTCCAACAAACTCAAAACAAGACTACTAATTATGCTCACGAAAAAAATATTTTTTCTTTTTCAACAATCAAGAACTGCAGAAACAAATTATTTCCAAGAGAGATTTTAAAATTCCTAGAAAACACTCAAAACTATGAAAAATCTAATCTTGAGATCTACAATTTCTAAAAACCTAATTGAAGTAAAAGCTTGAAAAAATTCTTTTTGAGATGTTTTACTTAGTTATCAGCAAACTAAGGACTAATTTGTTCAGAATAACAAATTAATCAAGAAACGCCCAGCTATGTTTTCTTTTTTCAAAAATGAAATTCAAAACTTTCCAACAAGTTCATTCAAAGCTTTGCAAGGAGAAAATGAGATCTATCTCTCACCAAAGGCAGATTTCAACAATCAGTCAAACTCATCAAGAAGACCAAAAAGACCAGGGAATCTGAGGTTTCTTAGGCTTCTAAAATCCGAGTTACTATAAGGACCAAATGAAAATCAAGCCAGGCACGCAAAACTTCTAGAAAATCACCTAAAACCAAAATGTCAATGGAATTCACTCACAAGAAGTTCTTGACAAGACACATGCAGATCTGGGCAGAGGCTAAAACACATAAACAAATCCTAAGCTTAACTGGATGAAAAGATTTTATATTTTTCAAAAATTTGACAGGGTCCGCAGGCCCCCGATATGACCAAGTGTGGTACCGCACTGTGCAGTAAAGAAACAGTGCGGGGATGCCCACACTGTGTTACAAATAGTACGTGCGGTCCTCTCTCAAAAACATGAAAAGAAAAAAAATAATTCACAATCTAAAAACCTACCCAATCCCACACACATCAAGCAAAAACCAGAAACAGAGAAAGAGTTTCTCAAGTCAAAGTAAAAGTAAAAGCAAAAAACCAAAATTCAAGTCCCCAGTGGAGTCGCCATTTTGTCAAGCGGATAAATCATTCTTGCAGACAAGACCGATCTCCCTAGTATCAACTGATATCTAGCGACAAACAGAACAAGCAAATCTACCTTTCTCTAAACATATTGCGATTCATTAATAAAAACTAAGAGGTGTTTTAGACCCTACCTTAAGTCCAACGCTAGTTTGTGGCAGCCATGCTCCAATAGCTCCAAAGAGTCTCCTTTTAAGAACTTGCAATCACAAACAAGCAAACATCAAAGAACACCTGCATAGCTAATATAATGAATCATGTTCATCATAGTGATCAAGGAGTCTATGAAATAAACCATATAACACAGCTTATTGAGAAAAATGAACTTGATTGTATTAACTTTAAACAAAGAAGAACTTTACAACCTTGGTGCCTTGATGTTGTACAAGCTCCTCCCAGGGTCCAAGCAAGAATCTCCTCTACTTTGACAAGCTTCACACTCTTCCCAATGAGATCAAAAGGTATGTGATCTCTCCTCTCAAGCTCAATTAGGAAGTCTAAATTCCAACAACATTTACTCTAAAAAATATTCATCTTTCAACCTCCCAAGTAACCAGCCCAATGCCACATTTTATAGTGCTGAGGAAGGAAGTTACAAGGGCCACCAATGAAGGGATAGAGTCCTCCTTCAAAGGGATAAGCTCCTCACATTAATGGGTTAGCTCCTTTCATAATGGGATGAATGAACCACCAAGGAGCAAACTTGCCACCTCAAGATTCCCTCTAGAAGCTTCCAGAAATTAATCAAGGTGAGTTTTTAAGATAAAATTTCTGCCTTTTTGACTTTTACAGGGGTCCGCACCCATTCCTTTAGAGACAGAGTGGGCAGGTCCGTAGGGGACATGACCAGTGGGTGCAGGACCGCACACATTGCTAACGGAAAGTGCGGGCCCATATTTTTAGAGCTTTTGAAGGGCTTTCTTTCATTTTCAAGGCTTGACATAAAGAACTGAGGCTTAAGACTTGCAAAGGAGGTACATATGAGTGGTGATAGACTCACATAGGTTGCAGAAAGTCATGGTGACACTTTTTTGTGCAACATCTGGTAGCTAATCCTAGATTTGATTTCATTTTTTTCACACCTCTGCATTCTTGCACGTCGTTGTTTCTTCCTTTAACTGCCCCCTTTTCCTGAGTTTTCCATAAAAACAACTGTTGTATTCTATTGCATTCATCTTGTTGTAATGAATCTATCCCTGCCATGGTTCCCTACTGCAGAAATCCTTCCAGATCTAGGTTTTCTTTATCTAGAAGTTGTTGAAGTTCATGATCCTCCAAATCTGTTTCACTCTTGGTCATTTCTTGGTCCATGTCTATCTCTGTTTCATTCATCATAGTTTCTTCCTTATCACTAGTATTTTGTAATGTAGTGTAGTTTTCCTTTTTCTCCTTTTCCTTAGGGTCTTTCTCCATAGTCTGGACTTCGTTTGGCATGTCTTCCATCTCTTCCAGAGCTTGGAATTTATTCTGACTGGCCTTTTTCCCCTCATTATGTTGTTGTTTTGTTTCTTTTTTACTTCCTTTTCCTCTGCTTAATAATTTTTGAAAGTTTTTAGTGTCCTTCTTTGCTTTTAGTTTGCTTTTGACTTCTGCTTTACTGAGAGGGCAGTCTCTAATCAAGTGTCCATGTTTGTGGCATTTATGACATCCGAATGGGATATGCTCATAGTTCACTGTTTGCACCCATTCCTTATCTAAAACTTCCAAGATAATTTCGTCCAGAAGAGCTCCTAAAAGATCCATCTCCACACAAATCCTTGCATAGGAAGTGTATTTACCCCTTCTGGTGGCTTCCGAGGCTTTGATAAAATGACCTAGTTTATTGCCTATAGCCACAAGTGATTCATTTTGCCAATAATCTAGGGGTAGAGAAAAAAGCCTTCCCTAGACCGGAACTGAAGTGAAAGTTTCCTGCTCTGGAACAAAGTTCATCACGCAGGACCGCATATAGAGGCCCGCTGCTGAAAAAAAGTAGGGCCCTCCTTTGAATATTCTATCTTTGTCTTTGATGTTTGTAAACACCACTGTGAAGAAACCCTTTTACCCAAGTTGTAAATCTATGCTACCCTTAGGTTTCCAATGATATTTGATCTAGGTTTGAAAAGCTTTTTTAGTGGGCCATACACCCATGAATTTGCAAATGATGGCGTAAGTCTCCATATGTTCCTTGTGGTCCTGCAGTGCTGAATTATTTAAAACTACTCTCGGAGTGATTTTTGCTCTGGGTCTACACGGTCCCTTTTGTTTGACATCCTCTTTTTTTTCTTCCTGGTTTTTGTCTTCTTCTACCTTGTCCTTTGTGTTACTCTTTTCCTTTTATTCTGCCCCCTTTGTCTCCTTTTCCTTATTTCTGCTTTTTTCGTCCTTTGCACCTCTGACACTACTCAGATGTGACTTGCCTTTGCTAGTCACAACATCTTTGTAGGAGGTAGTGGAGGTCCCTCCTCCGCGGGCCTCCATTAGGGTCAGACTCTACATATCTCAGAAACTCTGCGCGATTTTTCTGTCCGCTTCCCAGCCCAACTTTCTATTGCTCGAGATCATTGACATCATCATCTTGAATCCTATTGGTTCTTATAAATTTTATTTTGGTCGTACATTTTTCTTAGGAAGCCCATTTTAGACCTCAAAATTCCCCTAATATACCTTAACACTTAGCATATTTTTTTGAGTTTTCTGCAATCCTTCCATGGATTTGTCCAAATTTCTATAAGATTTTGGTCTTTTCCACAACATGCTTAAACACAAAAAATATATTCTTCATGGTAAACAAGACATACTCAACTGACAACTACAATGATTATACAAATTCATAGAAACACGATCATTCCTTTTACGTAGGCATTTACATGGCCAAATCATGACAAACAACACCTTATGAACTTAACCACAACAATATTAGTCCTTGTTGATATGTCAGTGCAAACATGACTTCCCTTCTACTACTCTATGCATAAGGAAAAATAACAACTTGCAAGCCATGCAAGCTCCATGGCCACATAATATGCATAATTAACACTTTAAACAACTTCTTAAACACATATATTCATTGCTAAAGTATAATAAATAGGATATGGAATTTCACCCACCATACTAGAACATCATATAGTCAACAAAGTCATATAAATACTAAGATCATATCGACTATATAGGGATCCTCAAATCCCCCATAGAATGAAAATAACATGTATATATGTCATTAAGACATGAGAATATACATTGTTGATCATCATTGCATGCTATACAATGACAACATTAGACATTCATAGTGAATTAACATGTATAGTGACACAAGTAAGCAACTTATCTTTCGGTTGTATGACTAGCAACTAAGGGAGAGACTTCAACTCTCCACCCAACCATAAGCTAACTTCATTATTATTCTTTCTTGCAACCAACCACTCTCAAGCCAAAATTAGAGTCCAAGGAGGTAATAAATCATTAGTGCTCTTACTAATAACCAGTCAATGAATGGTAAGAAGCAGAGTTCATTTCTTAGGGGATTTCTCAACAACCCCTAGTTGTAACACCACAAGGAATCATTTTTTAGTAAAACATCAACCTCAAGTTTAATACATGGCCTAAATATTTTCAACCCAATTTTAGGAGAAGGACTAGACATGTATATACATAAAACGGAGGTTTTTTAGTTGATTAGTATTGCAGGAGTAAAGAGTAAACCTTCAGTGGACTTCTAAGCACACTAAGCCAATATCTAGGTGGTTTCTTAGCTTGAAGGCAAGCCAATTAGGAGTTAATATAACCTTTCAACAATTCTTAGGTGTCTCAACCTTTCAAGTAGTTTCTCAACCCAACTAGCATCCTTGTGGGATATTGTTTAAGTTGATTAGTATTATAGGAGTAAAGATTCTTCAGGGGATTTATCACCATACTAGGCTAGTATCCAAGAGGTTTCTTGATCCAAAATTAAACATGAATGCAACAAATTATAGCTATAACCATAAATACAAAGATGCAGCAGAAATAAAACTTCATTTCATTAATATCAAATACTGAAATATGCTTACAAACATAATGGAAGTAAGACTAGCTCAGGTGATGGTGGCTTATCTATGAGAAGAGATGTGGTGGCTTATCAGATGAAACACCAAACTATGGGCCCTGCTGGGGTAAATTGGTATATCAACTTATCGGGGTCTTAACTTTGGCATATGATCTATGTTTGATGCACACGATACCTTGTTAGAAAGATATATTCGATGAATAAAATCACTAATATCAAACATCAAGTTACATACTTGTATTCGCCACATGTGATTTTCCAAAAAAACATCGTTCAGGGTCTCAAAACAGCCCCGGAAGTTTAGGACCTAAAAAACTGCCAAAAATAGTAAACTATGCTATAAACAAGGAAACTAAAAAACTTAAAGAAACAATGATGGGGGTCCAAATGGAATATGTGGGTGGCCACCAATATCCACCTGGATCATTCCCCCCCAGGAATAAATGGTCCCCATTGTGTTGAGTTCCTCCATGAGATGAGGAAACTTCTGCTGAACTTGGTCCCTGGTGAGCAACTTGCCCTAGTGAAGGAGTTGGTCTGCTTTGACAACTCAATATAGTTGGATCCTTTGTTTTTTAGTGTTCTTGATATGTTCATCCATGATGCAATCGTTTGTGGCTTGTCCCATGTAGTCTAGGTTTAACTCTATTGGTGTGAGTTTTTCTTCAATGTCGTATGTGTCCAACAATGGTGGAAAGTAGGGCCAAAGGTGGTCACATTGGACACTAGGTGTAGACCAAGGAATGGTGGAATACTGAGATTGAAAGCATTATCCCCTACTACCTTGGAGATGGTGTGTGACCCATATCGGAGCGGGCAAAGCTTGTGGTGGGGCCCAACGAGGTGCTCCTCCAAATGTAGCCAAACTTTCTCGCCCACCTAGAACTTGTGTGGCACCCAATGCTAATCATGAAGCTGCTTGTACTTAGCATTGGCTTTGTCCAATATGTCATGGACCTATTGGTGGATGTGTTGAATTTGATCAATGAATTTTTTTTCCTTATCATCTTCGGACTGTACATGAGCCAAATCTACCTGAGTAGTTGCAAATGGTATGGCCACATCAATGGGACATAGTGGCTGGAATCCCAAGCCCACCTGAAAAGCATTGTGGAGAGCCCGGTCATAGCTGTGATGAACATAAGGGAGGCTCTCATCCCATGTGTGTGGATGCTTTGAGTTCTACATGCACATAATGTGTACGATCTTCCTATTGATGACCTATGTCTTCCCATCAGTTTGGGGATGGAAAGTTGTGAACTTAGTGAGCTTGGTATCCAACATTGATGAGAGCCTAGATCAAAATGTAATGAGGAACCTAGTATCCTGATATGAAATGATGGGCTATGGGATCCCAAAGTGTACCCACAGTCGTTCAAAGAAGAGTTTAGTAATGGCTTTTGTTGTGATATTCTTCCTGCAGGCCACCACAATGGCCATATTCAAGAGTTTATCAATGATCACAAAAACCCAGTCATTGCCATGCTCAGTAGAAGGAAGGATCGACATGTAATCCATGGAGATGGATTCCAAAAGTCAACTAGGGGTAGGAAACTAAATATAGGGGCCTTGATTCTTGATGGTAGGTTTGGCAATGGCACAGGTAGTGTAGGATCTGATGTACTTCCCGACATCCTTTAGAAGATTCGGCCAATAGAAATACTTCTGCAGTACTGCTACTATTGTCTCGACCCCAAAATTCCTAGCGACTTGACTATACTGTGCTTCCCAAATAATCTTGGCATGCTTGCCTGAAGGAACAACAAGGTGTCCTAGCTAGAATAATAGTGTATCTTAGAGGTGAAAATATGGAACTTTCTGACCCTCCAAGAGTGTCTGGTATGTGTGGCCGAATTCTGGGTCACTTTTGTAGAGAAGTGGCTATTCAGAAGTCTCATGCCCATAATAGTTGAGCACGATGGTTAACACCATGACCGCTGGTCGGCTAAGGCAGTATGCAACATTATTTGTGTTGCCCTTCTTGTACTTGATATTCAAATGGAACTGTTGCAGGTATGTGGATCATTTCTGATGGTGATCATTCTGCAACTTCCCTTGCATCTATATGAATTGCAGGGGTCGGTGGTTTATGCGGATGGCCATTTCTTTCCCCAAAATGTAATTCTTCCATTGTCGGCAGGCCTAAACAATGGAATACATCTCTTTTACATAAGTGGGATACTTCCAAACTGTGTCTGAAAGTGTTTCAATGTGACATGCCACTGGATGCCCTTGTTGAGTAAGGATTGCCCCAATAGCATAGTCAGAGGCATTTGTCTCGATCTCAAATGGTTTGCAAGTTTAGTAATGTGAGCATTGGTGCAGAGAAGAGGCGATGTTTCAACCCTACTAACACCTTATGTTTATATTCAGACCAAAATAATTTTTCTTTCACTCCTCCCTTGGTGACTTGACTTAAGGGCCAAGTGATATGAGAGAACCCCAACACGAACCTGCAGTAGAAATTGGCAAGACCAAAAAAGTTGCAGAGCTCTATCAGAGTGGTCGGGACTGACCAATCCCGAATAACTTAGATCTTGGTTGGATCCACATGCACCCATTGTTCATCAGTAATGTATCCCAAATACTAAACTTGGGTCATGCCAAAAGTGCATTTCTCCAAATTGGCACACATCTTGTGTTTCAGCAGTGTTTGGAGAACCCGTTGGATGTGGTGGAGGTTCTCTTTTGAACTTTGGCTGAAGATCATGATGTCATCCAAGTATACCACTACAAATGAGTTGGTGAATTTCCACAAGATGTCATCCATCAACCTAATGAAGGTTGTAGGAGCATTCTTCAACCCAAAAGGAATAACCAGCCATTCAAAAAGACCCTCCTTGGCTTTGAAGGAATTCATCCACAAATCGGAGGGTTTGATTGGTACCTGGTGATATCTATACTTCAAGTCGATCTTGTTGAAATATTTCCCCCCTTGATTTGGTCCAGAAGGTCATCAATCCATGGGATCAGGTACCTATTCCGGACAGTGATCTTGTTCAATGCCCAATAGTCAATATAGAGTCTCCAAGTCTCATCCTTCTTCTATACCAGCATGATCGGGCTCCACATGGTGATGAACTTAGTTGGATGTGACCTTTCTGCAGCAACTCCTAAATCTACCTCTTGATTTCATCGTTCTCTAGAACAAAGCGTCGATAGATTGGTCCATTAGGAAACAACACACTTGGGGTCAGATCAAAGGAGTGTTTGACCTAACAATGCAGAGGCACCCATACGGGGAGGTGAATGTAAAAAATCCTATAGATTCACAAGATGATGCAATTTTATAAAGCAAGAGAAAAGAATCTACTTTTACTCTTTACAACGAAAGGACATTAAGATCGAGCAAAATAATAATTGACAAGAGGAATAACATCAAAGGCACATAACACAATAAATATCTGGGGAAAACCACAACTCAAAACCCCACTATTTGTTTTGTATTAATCGAAAAATCAAGATGAAATTACAATTATTGTTCTCTCTAGAACAATCCTAGCACTCAGAAAATTCAATCTCCAACTCATAAAAAATCTCAAGCCAAATCCAAACCTCTTCTCTACTCTCCAAGCCTCCTATTTCCTTATGCCCTTGGTCAAAGAATTCAGATGAATACAATATTCTCTGTTCAACCTTCAGCTTAGGCTGCACAAGTATTTCCTATCCTCCGCTTAATGACTTCCTTTGGCCAATACTTAGCCAAATTTCCAAGCCTCCAAGCTTCTAATTCTTTGCACAATTCCTTAGAGAATTAGCCCATATTTAAAGGGAAATTCCTCATCCAAAACTGTCCAATCCCTTCAAGGATCAGTTCATGATTGCATGCACTACCTGTACAACTCAGAAAATTATACAACAAATAGTGCATTATCCATATAGTCTAATCTCAACTGGGTCTTTCTCAGAATCGATATGCATGAGTTTATGATGAGGGAATCTTCAGTTAACTGGAGTAGCACTAGTTGAATGCACTAATGCATCAACTGACTATTAACTCATTATTAGTTCCTCAAATAGTTTGGAACTAATTTAACTGGACTTAACTCAGTAAACTAATTTAACTAATTAACACTCATACTTAACTGATCCTGGACCTATAATATAGGGAGAACATATACATGAATTCAGAAAGACTTCCAATGCGAAATTCCTAATTTAATTAAGTCAATTCACTCTAGTTAACTATTACAAGTTTCTATGAGAATAGAATTCGATTTTAATTCTCAGTTTAATTCAAAGACAAATTAAACTGGAATTTCTAGATTCTATTTTTATCATTTCTTATTTTTATTTTCAACAGTGAATATGTCCTTGTACTCCTCCACGACCTTGTCCATCTGTTGTTGTCGTGCGGAGGGGCCCTATCTAAGGTCGTGGCCACCCTGTTCTTCTTTCCCTGAGGGCATATCATCAGGAAAACAAATTTCCTGGTTTTGGAAATGAGCTTACTGCATTGTTTTGCAGTAACCAAAGAGATGGCGGTAGGCAGAGCTACCTCCGGTATCCTGTAAAATTTATTTGCCAAGGTAACAATAACAATGTGAGGACTTGACTGATACACAACATGTTTCTTCCACAATTATGGTTGACCTAATAATACATCACAAACATCAAAAGGAGCAACGTCACATAATACCTTGTCCGTGAAGGGCTCGATGTTGTATGGAAGGTGGCACTACTAGATGATGCGAAGATCCCTTCCTTAGTGAAGCCACCTGATGGTGTACGATTGTGGGTGTGTTGTGGTCAATAAGCCCAACTGCTTTATGACCTCTACTGAAATGATGTTCTTTTGGCTCCTGCTATCGACAATGAACTGTAATGGGGAACTCTTTACCCACATCTCGGAGTGGAAGAGGCGCTCCTCCTCCTTTGGTTCTTCGGATTCCTCCTTTCGGATCTTCGTGGTGGAAACAATGGAATTGGGCTCCACATCGATAATCTTCTTCCCTTTGTCATTC
Source organism: Pinus taeda (assembly GCA_000404065.3). NCBI lineage: Eukaryota > Viridiplantae > Streptophyta > Pinopsida > Pinales > Pinaceae > Pinus > Pinus taeda. Next base: position 78,376 of record APFE031436695.1, on the reverse strand, counting down.
CCCTTGTCGGGTTCTAACTCAGAGTCAGAACATGCATCTAATTCAGAAGCCTTCATGTTGGCCACCAGTGACTACTTGTCCCGACACTCACTTGTGTTGTGAGTAGAGCTCTTATGGAACTCACACAAATTTCTCGTGTCCTTCTTTAACTTCGCAATGTTGTTCTTTAGTTGTGGATTTGGAGGGTTGTCTTGGGCTACCCTGCCTTGGCTTTGTCCTTTGTTCTGTGGTTTCGGGGCACCTTTCCTTCGCTTTGGATTCACCAATCCAAAGTCTCTCTTTTTCTGTTTAAGCTTTTCCTCAAACTTGATAGTGTATTGGTACATCGTGCCAAGCGAGGAGATGTCTAGGAACACCATCTCATCCTGGATGTACCTGTGTAGGTAGCTTTGGTACTTGAGTACAAAATGTTTCTTAAAATCCTTGATACCAAACTTTGTGCGAAGGGTATGAAAAACGTTGGTAAACTTTAGCACATCTTGGTCCCTTCCCTGCTGCAATGTGGTCCACTTTATGTATTTATCCTCATAGCTCTAGACGGGGTAGTACTTCTCCTTGATGGAATCCCAAAATGAATTCCAAGTGGGTGCGGCTAAAAATAGTGAGGTCGTACTTTCATCCTTATACTCACAGTAGGTTTCCCACCAGTCCTTGACATGGCGGGCAGATTTAAGAAGAGAAAAAGTAATCTTTTCCAGGCTGAAAAATTCACGAACAAAAAAATATCCTTCTAGCAGATTTAACCATTTATCTACGACGTCTGCATCTATTTGGCCCTCAAATATGGGAATGTCAAAATTTTACTTGTACTGTAAAAGGAGTGGCACCTCCAGAGTGGTTATTGGATGTGGATGCACCATCATTGGGCAACCTTGAAGGATTTGGGAAAATTTATCCATCATTGCGTTCCTTTGTTTATTTAGGGCCTCCTTGAGCAATATTTTGATAGGATCTTCTGCTCCCTCACTTTTCTTTTCTTCCTCCATGGGAGGTTGTTGGGATTTGTGAGGCTAGTCCTATAAAGGTTAGACCAGTTCAATTCCTAACTTCTTATATCCCGACCTTGTTGGGGACATGCAAAGAAAAATAGAGAAAGAGCAGACTTCTTTGATACCACTAATCTGAATTTAAATAGAAACACAACGAATTACAACTATAACCATAAATATAAATATGCAACAAAAATAACACTTCATTTCATTAATATCAAATACTGCAATATGCTTACAAAAAGAATGGAAGTAAGAGTAGCGAGGGAGATGTTAGCTTATCTCTGAGAAGAGATGTGGCAGCTACATGAATCTGAACTATGTTACAATGAGGCTTGAAGGCCTATTTATTATTAAGAAATGATGGAAGAACTCAAACATCCACAAACCTAACCCCAAGAGATGAAACACCAAACTATGGGCCCTGTTGGGGTAAACTGGTATATCAACTTCCCAGGGTTGTAACTTTGGCAAACAATCTTCATTTTATAGACACAATACCTCGTTACAAAGATCTATCCAAGGACTTGTTGTACTATTCAACAATCCCCATTTTAATATATTATAAATTTCCTATGAAATTTATTATATTAAAATAGGGACCCTTTAGTTTTAAAAAAACCTTTGATTTTATTTTCTTAAAAAACCCAAAAATTCAAAAAATAAAAAATCAACATAAAAAATGTTAATAAAATTCTATAATCAAAGTTTAATACTTAGGATTTTTAATTAAAACCAAAGTATTAAACCATTATTATCTAAAAAAACCAAATTTCAATAGCCCCTGAGACCAAAACTATAATTAGGCTTAAAAACAAACTTTAAGTATTAAACAATATGGGTTATTTAAATAAAAAAACAAAATAGTCAGAGTTTTTTAATTCCCAAAGGTCAACATCTTTATAGACTTAGACTCTCCACCATACCTTGCATCACACACCCATAATAAACAATATTCTGAAGGCTCAAGACCCCTCCGCCAAACTCCATTGCGATTACGATTAGACCGGACCCGACTGGAAAATATACATGTCAATTCACAAATTCCTTGCATCCAAGGCTGTCACAAAAGGTTCCAAAGAACTTAAATCTTAGCCTTAACCAATTGCGATTGCGATTAAGGCCAGCCTCGATAATATTATACATCTCAATTCATAAACAATCTCGCATCCACGGCTATTGCAGTTTCCAAAGGTCTCGCCTCCTGCCTCCTGCCTTAACCAATTGCGATATGTGATATAGCCAGACCCGCGGGGAATTTTCACTATTATTCATTAAAATCTCGCATCCGCGCAATCACAAGATTCTAAAGGTTCTGCACTGCTTCACACCACCGACTTCAATTGCGATCAATGACTTCATATCCACGTCACATGTGATGTCATCCTCCACGCCATCCCGCTCATTGCAAATCGCAAGTCTTTAGGGACTTAAAAAAAAATCATGTGCCTCCACAATGAACACTGATTGTGATAATATCCAAAGCCAGACTTGAATGAACAACTGAGATCTAATCTTCCCAGATCGACAGATATGATTTTGGACCCCCCTGCACTCAATTTTAAGTTTTTCACATGGGGGTTCGAAAAGTTGTTTTTCCATCCAAGCCCTATCTCTATGTGTCACTCCTCCATTCTTTTGGACTCCCCCCTTCAAAAACCACTTACCACTTCGAACCCCTTCAAAAAAAACCGCTAAGCCTCCTGTCTATTTGTGATCTACGATAAGACCCAATCCGCCACATCATTCACCATGACATTTTCCACATGGATCTGCCACATCACCCTAGGAGTTTGCAATCACAAATTTTAAAAGGACATATTTTATAGCAAGCCATCCACCTTCCTAATGTTGCAATTGCGATATGTTTTAAGAAATCCCCCATTTAGATTATTCTAAGTTCTACCCATCGTCTAAAAGCGATTGTGATTTACGATAAAATAGTAAAGTCTACTTCTCTTATCACACACATCACTCCTCATTCCTCTCCATGATGGTTATGTTCAGAATTTATTATGAATCTACATTTTTCTTGATTTCCTGCAAAAGTGATTTGTTTCCAACAATACTCGCTTATCAGACTCATTTATTTCTAGCTTATTGATTCCTATTTTTCTTGTTCAATTTGATGACAGAAGAGGAAAACTATGCTGATAAGTGGAATTTTAGTTCAAACAAACAGAAAAACATCATGATAATCTAATGGACCAAACAAAGCTAATGAAGACAACAAATCACATTCAGAAATTTCTACCAAACATTATTTTCCTTTAAGCATTGTTGAAGGGATCTATTTAAATTCCCTCACTGCTATGCACAATAGAATCAATTGTTTTCTGTTATTTAACCTTGTTGTATGAAATAAAGGTTTGGAATTTTATGAAGAAAATATTATGAGATCTCACACTACTTTACTTTCATACTTTTCTCAATAGAATGACTGGAACAAGCTTTTAGGAATTTTCATAAAGAATTTTGAGAAGTTGCATTTATGTACTCCTGAAATCATCTTTGTCATAAGGAATGAACTGTTGTTATTTCGTTTATGAGTTGAGCAACATGCGTTTGGTATTTCTATCTTTGTACCTTTGTTTTTTTCATAAATAAATAGTGAATTTATCTTTCACATTTCTTATTAGATGGTATTAAAAGAACAATGTTACATGTATTCATTTTTGATCATGCTCCCATTGATATTTTTTAAAATTCATCTTAAGTAATTTTCTTTTATATTCTAAATGCATATTATTTATACACATTATTTTGATTAACTATTAATCAACATAATCATCTTGAAATATTTTCATTTCCATTGGTGTTTGAGCAATCTATATTTTCATTTACTAAGGAAAATCATTATAGATCGCATCTAGATAAACGTTAAACAATCTCGGGTTATAGAGTAGATTAATGTGTATATTTTCCATTTGATCCATTACTACAAATCCATCTATTTCACCCCATTATAGCATTACACATTCATTTAATAACCTTTCATTGGGAAAATGGTCCCATTATGCCCAGTCGAAGCCACTACCTAAACAAAAAAGGAGTTGTCTTAAGGTCTAGACCGGGTGTTTTCCCCCTCGTTGAAGCAGAGATTTTTGAGGCCTCAACACATTTTGGCAATAGAAGGAGTGCGTACAGACTATGAATGGAAATTAAGTCCAATCCAAAACAAAAGGCCATTCCAAGACTCATTTCCCCTCCAAATCTCCTACTACTTCCAGATCCCCTCTAGAATCTCCTACTTCTAGATCAGGAGTTGTACAATCTCCTACCAAGTCTCATACAATACTTCCTGAGGTAATATCTATGGATTATACTCTAGAATCACCAAAAATTACATCATTGATAAAGAAATTGGAAGATGTCTCTGTTTCAGTAAAAAATCCTGAATCATTTGAAGTTTCTGAAGGAAGTATAACTTCTATTTTTCACGGAACTGGTTTTTTAACTTGGTCCCACAGTGAAAAGCTTGGCATCTCACCATTTCAATTTCCACTTCAATCCCGCCAAATGAAAACTATTACGTCAGATTCCCAAATATCTACTAGTGACATTACCTCACTCTCTCATTCACAAACATCTCCATTTCTTCATTTTTCATTTCCTTTTTATCTATCGTTCAGTTCATCTATTTCCATTTCCTCTACAAAAACAAATAGCGTTTCCTCAAGCAATATTATCACAACTACCAGTTCTTCTTTCATCACATCCACCTCCCCAGCTGTTACAATGGCAGCTAGACTATGGTATAATCCGAGAGCTATTCAAATGCCAGCACCACTTCATCCTCTACCAAAAAATCTTGAAAGATGGCTTCCAAAATTCAATCCTGATGATGGGTTACCTGCTGAAGAGCACCATCATAATTATATGTTAGCCATCAATCTTAATGGGGTGGATGAAGAAGATGTGGTTGTTAGATTATTCCCATACACTCTTACAAGATCAACACAGTCTTGGTACTTTTCATTACTAGCCAATTCTATTACTAGTTGGGATATTTTTGAAGAGCAATTTTTAACTAAATTTGGTGATGATCGCTCAACCGCATCTCTTATCAATGACATTTACAATTTAAAAATGAATTCAGGGGAATATATAAAAGATTTCAATTCCATATTTAGCAAATTGTTAAATAAAATCCCAAATACTTCTAGACCTGGTATTGATGTACAAATTGAATGATATATTTCATCTCTTCCTTCTAACATAGCAATTTTCGTAGATAGTGCTAATAAAAATACCTTGGTAGAAAACATGAAAGAAGTTGTGTCCTTAGAGAAGGGAATAAATGCACTAGAAAAGAAAAAGGATCAGGAAGATAGAAAATTAAAAAGAGTTACATTTAAGGATGAGCCAAAAAATAAAGCACTTAAATATCCCTTTGATCTTGAAGGCTTACAACAATTCCTTAACGAGATAGTAGAGATCAAAAAACAAGTAGTCAAATATTCTTCCAAAAAACCTTTTAGAACATTTACAAGAAATCAACCACCTAATCCACAACCTCCAAACACCATCTCTAATGCAGAAACTAATGATGAAGATGAAGAGGAAGCAACATTTTCTCATGATGAATCCCTAGATGAACAAATAGCTCATTTAAGTGGAATGTGGGATTTTATTCTTCCTATTTCTGATAGTGAAAATGAATATGAAGCACTACCTTTTAGCACAAGAATTAAAGTTCCAGTGATCCTATAAAACCTATTAAAAAATAGGAACCTTCAACTTCCACTACTATAGATAAAATTGTTGTTAAAAAGTCCACTTCTACTTCCCCACAAGTATTTTCATTTTCATCCAATTCTCCATCTTCGCCCATAAACTTAGTAGTTTTAGATACTGTTGAGTACAATATAGTTGAGGATTTGAAGAAAATAAAAGAAAACATTTCCCTTCATGAACTCACTAAACTCAAACAACAACATAAATTTTTACTGAAAGAATTGAACGTTGTACCCGCTTCTCCTCTTCCTGCTACTGTGGTATCCAAAGCTTTTAGTGAAATGGGTAAACCTCCTAGTCATTCATTATTCGATTACTCTAAAGCTATTCTGATAGGTGACAAGTGTAATTCACATAACCCTCCTTTTCTTTTCACTTTTGAGATATTTAATAAAAATGTACATAATTTCTTATTAGATTCAGGGGCTTCTTCGAATATCATGTGGTATTTAGTTTGTTTAAAATTGAGCATGTCACCCCAGAAAACCACAGTTCACATTATACAACTTGATAGGACAAAATTCAAAGTCATAGGAGAAATGAATTTAGTTCTTATTAGATTATCTTCGAAACCTGAAGCTTGTCAAATAATTGATATGCTTGTTGCTGATATCCCAGATTTCTATGGTTTAATTTTTAGTAGAGATTGGTCAGAAAAACTACATGGTTATTTTTCCATTGATTGGCCTCACTTATGGCTCTCATTTAAAGGAAAGCTGAATCAAATTAGAATTAACCCAGAAAAACATATGAAACTTTCGGTAACAGATTTCGAAGGTTAAAGTGAGGCAGTAGCATTTAATAACAACATTCTTGGAAACTACTCTACTGGATCATTTTTTGAGAATTTTAAAGCACAAACGCCACCATTTCTCAGTAATTCTGTAACTTCTTAAATTGAAATTTTTTCATAGAAAAACTTTTCTAGATGTGTAAATATGCTAGAAAAACCATTAGTTAATTCTTTATTATGGACATTGTATTTTGATGGGTCGAAATCAAGTGATGGTGCAGGAGCAAGTTACATATTGATTAATCCTGAAGGCATGAAGACAACGCTGACATGCAAATTTGAATTCTAATGCACAAATAATATTGAAGAATATGAGGCATTAGTCTAAGGTATGTATAAAGAAATTATCCTCAACGTTAAATACCTTCAAGTTTATGTATCTTTAGAAATTGTAATTAAACAAGTAGGAAACATGATGCATTGTATCTCTACACACTTGAAGCATTATCAGTCATTGGTTCAGTCTCTCACATCACATTCTTTATCATTTAACATTTTTGCTATTCCTAGGTTTCAAAATGCTAGCACTGGCCTTCTTGCTAACATTGCATCAAAAGTAATCCCATCAAAAGATTACAATCCCGATAGATTTTCTGTAGAATTAATATTTAGACCATCCATTCTCAATAATATCACCAACTGATAGGTATTCAATGATGATGAAGACATTTTAAGCTTCTTAACTTCTAAAAAATCATACGATGATCAAATAATTGATGAGGATGAACACAATGATAAATTAAAATAGAAAATCGATGATAATCCTATATCCAAATCTGTAGTAAAACTTTAGGATCTCTATGATTTAAAAGACGGATTTAAAATAGTTACTAATACAAACTACAGAGTTCAACTTTGAGATTTAAATTAATAAATCTTGGGACAAATCTAAAACCTCAGAACGTCAATTTAGGACTTGGTGTCTCGTCTGAAGAAACATTATCCTTCATTCATTTGTTTAAAAAATATAAGGATGTCTTTGCTTGGAGTTATGAAGATATCAAAACATTTGACACTTCCATCATACAACACACAATCTTGATGATATCAAATGATAAACCTGTCCAACAAAAATTAAGGAAAATTCACCCGAACTTAGAAAATCAAAGCAAAATGCAATTGAATAACCTCCTTAAGGCTAAAATCATTTCTCCTGTTAGGAATTCAAGATGGATTTCAAACTTGGTACCTGTTAGGAAGAAAAATGGTGATATCCGCATTTGTATAGATTTTCGGAATCTCAATAAGGCCAGTCAAAAGGATAATTTCCCACTACCCACTATAGAACATATTTTACGATCAGTTGTTGGTTTCGAACTTATGTCTTTCCTTGATGGTTTCTGAGGATATAATCAAATCATGGTCCACCCAGATGATATGCTAAAGACTACTTTCAAAACCAAATGGGGAACTTATGCCTACCAAAAAATTCCATTCGGTTTAATAAATGCAGGGGCCACTTTCCAATGAGCCATGGATATAGCTTTCAAAGGTATGTTAAGAAAAACAATTGTTGTTTATCTAGATGACATTACTGTTTATTCAAAGAACATAAATAATCATTTGTAGAACTTAAGACAAATTTTTGAATGTTGTAGAAAATATGGAATTTCATAAATCTAAAAAAGTATTTTTTCGCTCTTAGTGAAGGGAAACTTTTAGGATTCATTGCATCAAAAAATGGAATTTACATTGATCCTACTAGAATAAAAGAAATTTTAGAATTTTCTCCACCATTTAACAAAAAAATCATGCAATCCTTTTTTGGAAAGATCAATTTTGTCAAAAGGTTTGTCCCTGATTTCTCACAAATTATTTTGCCATTACAACAAATGATTAAGAAAGATGCAATTTTTAAATGGGGTCATCATGAAAGCAAGCATTCGATTTAATCAAACAGGAAATTATTAATGTGACTTTTTTAAATACTCTGATTTTCTCTTATCATTCCATCTTATATACCATTGCTTCTTCAACATCTTATGTTGTTGTTTTGACACAATTTGATAATCAGAAAATTGAAGCACCCATCTCTTTTTTTAGTTCAAATTTTCAGGGTGCTAAATTGAATTATTCAGAAGTAGAAAAATAAGCATTTGCTGTATATAAATATGTAAAGCATTTAAGACCTTTTCTTTTAAAATCACACACAAAAGTAATAGTCCCATTCTTAGCAGTGAGGCAATTACTAATGCTAAAAACATTAGGAGAAAAGAGAGAAAATTGGATAACATCTCTACAGGAATATGATATTGAAATAAAACCAACCAAAATTGTGACAGGGAAAGGTTTCTGCAAGCTTCTTATAGGAGAATCCAACATACCAACCGAAGGTGACACAAGTAACAATGACAACATTTATGAGGTAAGTGTAATTGATGCTAATTCCCAATACATTGATTTAATTTTTTAACTGAAAAATGGATATGCTCCTCCTGAACTCAATTATAAAAGAAAAAGAGCTTTACAATTAAAATCAAGTCATTATGAGATTGTTGATAACATGTTATTTAGGAGAAAGTATGATTCCATATTGATATCATGCTTAGAAAAATATGAAGCACAAACAATTTTGCAGGAACTTCACAATGGACCAGCAAGTGGACACTTTGGAGGAGATACTATTGCACACAAAATTTTACATGTTGGCTACTACTGGCCCACTCTCTTGAAAGATACCGACGCATATGTAAGAAAATTCAAAACATGCCAAACTGCTTCTAGAAGACAACAGAAACTAGCCTTGCCTTTGCAGCCTGTCAACATCAAGCAACCTTTCGAACAATGGGGACTGGATATCATATGTGAGATCATTCCTTACTCTTCTAAACAAAATAGATATATTCTGAATACTACATATTACTTCACTAAGTGGGTGGAAGCAATTCCGCTAAAGGTACTCAATTCAGAATCTATTACAGAATTTATTGAACAATTTATCATTACAAGATTTGGTTTGCCTTCTGCATTTATATTTGATAATGCATCTTATTTTTTGGGTACCAGTATGATTAAAGTTGCAATTAAGAGAGGTTTCAAACTCAAATATTCATGAAAGGTTTTTAAAAGAAATTGCAAATTAATGAGTTTTATAGTCAGAGTAATTTTATTTATCTTAATGTTTCAAAAAATAGTTTCCAGTTCTTAAATTATTTTTATTGAATTTTTGGAAAAAAATCATTAATCAGAGATAATTGGCTCTTCCAGTGAATCACCAATTGTTGTATTTTTCAACAACCTCCATTTTAATATATTATAAATTTTCTATAAACTTTATTATATTAAAATAGGGACCCTTTAGTTTTTAAAAAAACCTTTGATTCTATTTTCTTTAAAAACCAAAAAACTAAAAAAAATAGAAAATCAACATAAAACAATGTTAATAAAATCCTATAATCAAAGTTTAATACTTAGGCTTTTTAATTAAAACCCAAGTATTAAACCTTGATTACCCAAAAAACCAAATTTTAATAGCCCCCGAGACCAAAACTATACTTACGCTTAAAAAAAAAACCTTAAGTATTAAACAATATGGGTTATTTAAATAAAAAACAAAATAGTAGAACTTTTTTAATTCCCAAAGGTCGAAATATTCGCCATACCCTGCATCACACATCCCATAATAAACAAAGTTCCAAAATCTCAAGGCCCCTCCACCAAAATCCATTGCAATTGTGATTAGACCAGACCTGATAGAAAAATATACATGTCAATTCATAAATTCCCCACGTCCATGACTATTGCAAAAGGTTCCAAAGAACTTAATTCTTAGCCTTAACTGATTGCGATTGTGATTAAGCCCGGACCTGACGGGATTATGCAACGTAATTCATAAATAATCTCGCATCTATGGCTATTACAGTTTCCGAAGATCCTGCCTCCTACCTCCTACCTTAACTGATTGCAATATGTGATATAGTCAGTCCCGCGGGGATTATTCAATGTGATTCGTCAAAATCTTGCATCCTCGCAATCACAAGAGTCTAAAGGTTTTGCCCTACTCCACAACACCGATTGTGATTGCGATCAATGACATCGTATCCACGTCACATGTGACATCATCCTCCAGGTCATCCCGCACATCGCAAATCACAAGTCTTTAGGGACTTAAACAATATTCCTATGCCTCCGCTCCAAATGCCGATTGCAATAATATCCAAAGCTAGACTTAAACAAAAGACTAAGATCTAATCTACCCATATCAACGACATATAAGATTTCAGAATCCTGTCCACTCAATTTTAAGCTTCTCACAGGGGGGTCGGAAAAGTGGTTTTTCCATCCATTCCCTTTCTCTACATGTCACTCCTCCATTCTTTTGGACTCCCCCCTTCACAAACCACTTACCACTTCGAACCCCTCTGAAAAAACCACTAATCCTCCCATCTGTTTTGCGATTTTCAATAAGACCCAATCTGCCACATCATTTGCCACGACATCTGCCACATGGATCTGCCAAGTCACCTGCCACGTCACCGTAGGACTTCACAATCACAAATTTTAAAAGGACACAGTTTATAACAAGTCATCCACCTTCCCGATGTTTCTATTGTGATATGTTTTAAGAAATCCCCCTTTTAGATTATTCTGAGTTGTACCCCTAGTCTAAAAGTGATTGTGATTTACGATAAAACAGTAAAGTTCACCTCTCTTATCACACACATCACTCAACATTCCTCTCCATGATGGTTATGTTTGGAATTTATTACGACTCTACGTTTTTCCTGATTTCCTGCAAGAGTGATTTGTTTCAAATAAAACTCGCTTATCAGTCTCATTTGTTTCGATCTTATTGATTCTTGTTTTCCTTGTTCAGGTTCATGACAGAAGAGGACAACTGTGCTTATAAGTGGGAGTTTAGTTCAAATAGATAGAAAAACATCAAGATAATATGATGGAACAAACAAAGCTGATGAATACAACAAATCACATTCAGAAATTTCTACCAAATACTGTTTTACTTTAAGCATTGTTGAAGGGATCTATTAAATGCCCTCGATGCTCTGCATAATAGATTCAGCTGTTTTTGGTATTTAAGATTACTTTTTGTATGAAATAAAGATCTAGAATTTTATGAAGAAAATATTACGAAAGCTTGCACTAATGTACTTTCATACTTTTCTCAATAGAACGACTGGAATAAACTTTTAGGAATTTTCATAAAGAATTTTGAGAAGTTTCATTTATGTACTCTTGGAACATCTTTGTGAGAAGGAATAAATTGTTTCTATTTCTTTTATGAGTTGAGCAATGTGCATCTGGTATTTCTATCTTTGTACCTCTATTTTGTTCATAAATAAATTGTGAATTTATCTTTTAGATTGCTTATTACATGGTAATAAAAGAACAATGTTACATGTATTCATTTCTGATCATGTTGCCATTGATATCTTTTTTAATTCATGTTAAGCAATTTGCTTTGATATTCAAAATGAGATATGAGTTATACACATTATTTTGATTAACTATTTAATCAACATAATCATCTTGAAATATTTTCATTTCAATTGGTGTTTGAGCAATCTATACTGTCATTTACTAAGGAAAATCATTATAGATTGCATCTAGATAGATGTTAAACAATCCTGGGTTATAGAGTAGATTAATGCATATATTTTCCATTTGATCCATTTCTGCAAATCCATCTATTTCACTCCATTATAAGCATTACACATGCATTCAATAACCTTTCATTGGGAAACTAGTCCCATTATCCCCAGTCAGAGTCACTACCTAAACGGAAACGAAGTTGTCTTAAGGTCCAGACTGCGTGGATTTCCCCATGTTAAAGAAACGATTTTCGAGGCCTCAACAGGAATACCATTGCTAATATTGAATATTGAGTGAAAACTCATGTTCAATACCAATGATTTTCCAAAAAAACGTCGTTTAGGGCCTCAAAGCAGCTCTGGAAGTTCAGGACCCAAAAAAACTGCCAAATTTAGATGGGGGTCCAAGTGGAATAGGTGAGTGGCCACCAATATCCACTTGGATCATTTCCTAGCCCCAAGGGAAGCCACTTAGGATTTAATTTAACCTTTTAATAATTCCTAGGAGTATCAACCTGTCAAGTAGTTTCTCAAACAAACTAGCTTCTCCAGTGGTTTCTCAGCTCCAAGGAAAGCCACTACTCAAGTGTTTATTACTCCTATAAGTAAGCATTTATTTGGTTTCTTAGCCTTGAATGACACATGATTGTTACGAATCGAATGAAATATATTTGGAAAATAAATTTAAAAAGCACAATCATAGGCCTCAAGAAACATAGGGAATACCACCCCTAAGAGCACATAGGTTGCACGAGTTATCTTTCTTTGGAAGATTTGTGTCTGCTCCAATTAATATCCTACATTATCCTTTTTTAACGAGCTCTTATCTTGTTCGACTCAAAATCTTCATTGTTCACTCTTCCATAATGATGTGAATGCTCCTCGATGTCCTCAATGATTCATTGAATCACTATATTATCTTCTTTCTTCCCCTAAGCTTCTTCTCTTGTGTTTACCACACCCATGCTTCCATGAGAATCGACATTACATAGATCATACTCCACTCAGGGATCCCATTCCTAACTTTAATTTATATGCAACAATGCGATAATTTTAATAGGGAGATATGTTGTGAATTAAACATAATAGCTTTGGTTTATGAGCAAATCCCCCTCCCCAAACCTCTAAATATGTTTCCACTTCCTTAGCCATCGAACATTTACAATTCCATATTATTGGCATGAATTTACAATTCATAATACTATCTAACAGATGGATTAGAAAGGGGTTTTTAAAACAAAAAGCTCCAAGACATACTCCAAGAAACACTTTAAGGAGAAAACCCAACTACAAGGCATGGTTTCTCTACTCTCTTTTGTCTGGAATGGAAATAATGCAAATATAAAGAAGAAGGCACTCTTATGTAGTTATTTGAGACCTTTGGCCTATGCACAACTACAAAATAAAAATATCCTTTGATATACTCTCTCTCTCTCTATCCACTCTTGCTACTTTGCTCTAATTAGGAACAAATTTCACTCAAATAGAATGGAACCCCATTTCCTCCTAGTGGCCCAATTGTTGACATAGCCCGATAGACAATCAGGGGTTAAGTTTGACTCCTTCAATTCTCAACTAGAGTATAACTTTGACCCTTATAGATTCTTTTTCAGTCTCCATGTGACTAGCTCCTTTTCCATGAGTAACAGAATTGATGTGGAAATCTCTTCAATCATGGTGGAAAAAACATGAAGGTCAATTTTTGGGTGGCATAAATTTTGCATTTGGATTTTGATTGGCATCCTTATTCCACTATTGAAAAGGTATCTAAGTGTAGAATAACATACAATATATAACACCTAAGGGAGAAATATTTACCCCCAAAAATGTAATTTAACACCTCATAGGCTTCAAAACCCAATTCATCAAATTAGATTTCATCAATAAAATTACTTATGTAAATTGATTCTTAAATGTTTCCATTCCAAAAGTAATGAGATGGATGAAAAATAATATAATGATCCAATCTCAATCATATGTTTCCATTTTGAATGAATTTTGGTCCTGTTGATGGCCAAAAGTGGCCTTATCAACATGTAAGGGAGACCACTCGGTCTGAGCCCCAACTAAGCTCTTATCCATTTGATATACTAGTTCTGATTGGTTCAATTGGGTTCATTGACCCTCTCTCTCTCTATCGACTTATAGTTTGTCTTTTACTTGCCAATAGGAAGAGAGAAATCAGATCTGCCCTCTTGTTGTACACATGCAAGCAAGCAAATACTTTACCTGATTTTATGGCTCAGCGAAGCTGAGACTAAGGTTATCCCTACATGAGTGGACTTCTAGAATTCATAATCAAATCTAAATGCAGATCTACTCTAATATGCAAGAAAAAATCTAATCTTATCTCGAATTAGAAAATAATAACCCTCTCTCAATTTGAGAGTAGATGAACTAACTAACCAAGGGAAGAGTAAAGTTTATATGATTGAATTTGTTATATAATTTTTATCAATTAAAAGAAGAAGTTCATGTAATTAATGCAAGAGAAAACAAAACAAGAATATATTTAAACAATAAATAGTTCCTTCTCAGTACATTCCTATTTCAATGAATTCATGTTAAATTCTAATTATGTTTTGTTCCTCAGAGATAGAACTTAAAGAAATTCAATAGCATAAAACAAATCGATAAGACAATAGTGCTCAATCAAAATGTAATACACTATTTAGAACAATAATTTTAATCAATTGGAGAAATTATGGCAATAACAAACTAACTTATCATCTAAATAATAGTGCATTGGAATGAAAATTTATTAAAATCATATCAGAACTTCATTACAAATTTTGCAGTCAATGAGAAACGTCAACTCCTTCAAGAAATTTCTTACAGTGGCACATAACAATCTTATCTTTCAAAACCCAAAATGCTTTGTCTCTCCATAATTCAACTCATAGTACATTACAAAAGTGCAAATGCACAACAAGAAAAAGACAGAATTTCCCTAAACACCTAAGAACTGAAGTTTTCCCATCATCTACAACTATAATCTCCTAAAGAATAGTGATTTAAAAGCCTCTAGTTGCAGAGAAGAGGAACCCCTTCCTCCTCAAAACTGATATTTAATAATTACAAGAATCTCCAACAATAGAGAATTGTTGAGCATAGATTTCTAGATCCTGAATTAGAGCTATAAATTCCCCATTTTTCTCTTTGCTAGTCTTTTTCCATTCCTCCAAAATACCTCAGATATGAACTCCAACTGATCTCCTGCTAAAAATCAATCAAAACCAAAATAAAAATAAATTAAATTGCATATTAGAAATAAAATAAAAACAAACTATCATGAAATTTCTAAATTAACATAAATAAAATCAAAAGAAATTCCATGCTACGATTTCTTCAAATGGATCTAATTAGTCTTTAAGTATTAGTGGGGAAAGAATCACTGGTAGCATTTTTCTCAAGCCAATGAAATTTGCTCAAATCAAATTAGGAAAAACCAATTATTGTTGCAAATTCATCACTTTGTCTTTTGCTAAACTTTTGGCTCATTAGATGATTAAGTCTAATAAACTTATCATTTGAGATTATTCTCCTCATTCTTAGATTTTTAACGAGCTATTGTGAGCTTCATTTTGCAAAATAAATCTTGAGATATGCCATTCCAAAGTTGAAATGTCAAATTTGCAAAAATTCTCAAAAAATACATGTCTAAATCAAAAGTACGCAAATTAATTAAAAATACTAATCTAAATTAAATTAATAGCTATTAATTATATAAATAATTAAATTGATTAAATTACCGTTATTACGATAATTAATATACAATGTAATTAAAATTATTAAATTACATTATAATTACACATTATTAAATTAATTAAAACAAATATTTAATTTAAAATAAATTAATTTAATTTATGAATAAAAAATCTCATGGAAGTGCGTGCCAATGGATTAGTGGTGGTTGGCTCCATGTAATGGACCATGCATATATGAGAAAGCTGGAACTCATATAATGGGAGGCATAAAAAGGGAGGTATAAGGAGTGGGAAGAAGAGGGGTTGTGGGGAAGAAAGATCTCGGGGGGTTTTAAGAAATGTGTCCCGAGATGAGGTACTGATAAGGAGGATGTGAGTCGGAGATACAAGGAGGTTTAAGAAGTAAGGATTTTATAGGTTAATTAAAAAAGGAGTTACCAAATTTAAAGCGATGAGGAGTGAGGGATAATATCGAATTTATTATTAAGTCTCAACCACATAAAAATAAAAGGCATTTTTTTCTTTAGTAGGTATGGGTTTTTAAAGGTTTTTTGAAATTGTATAATTTTAATTATTATACAATTTCAGTGTAGTGGTTTTTAGGATGGTTAGAAATAAAATAAATAATAATAAAAAAGTTAATTAAAGTTAACACAAAATCAATATTTATAAGTAATTTACAAAAAATAAAATAATATATATTTTTTAGTCAAGGCAGTGAAAATCATTGAATTTCGGATAAGCATCATGTGCAAATCATGAGTCCAAATGAGATGAAATGAGAACCAATGGAAAGCTAGTGAAAAATTGAACGCAATGAATCAATCAGAATAGAAATTGGAAGAAAACAAAAATCTCGCAAAATTATTGCACACTTAACCAAAAGACAATATTAAAGAGAAATTTAGCCAAAATTTACATAAAGGTTCCCCATTATTATTACGAAGATAATAAATTAAAATGGAGGGGGGGGTTTGTGGTTTCACCACAACAATGGAAACACACAAGGAAGAACCAGTTATCTCTAGTTAAAAGAACATGAGATTAACCCTACCCAAAGGTTAAAATGATGAGTTCTATTAAGCCTTCAAATAGTAAAACATTTCCCATGGATCCCATATTAGCAAATCAAGCAATATAAGTTCAAAAATATAAGTACTTGAAGTAGACTGAGTCTAAAACCATGACTCTGAATCTTGAGGAATAATTAATATTTAAGATTACCTCATATGAGTAATAAGAATAGGTTTTGATATGAGTTTTTTAATAAATCATATATCCAGCAATATGAATGGTCTCTGACATTGCTTCTCTGCCAACAAGCCTATTCAATACCCCAGCAAAGTTGTTTTTTATGTCATACAAGAATTTTCCCACTACTAGTGAGTTTCCATAGCTTCTACTGGTTTACTTGTATTTCCCATGCTTCCCCTTTTGATCACCCTTTTGATAAGCACATTTGTGAGGTATGTTTATGATGTAGTCGAGTTAAATAGGTGGGATGGTAAAAGAGACTTAAGAAAATGGATATAATACTTCCATAATGTTGAATCTATATTCTTTACCCGCAACTATTCATTCAAAGGCTTTGATAAAGTGGAGGGATGGGAGCGATCCATTGAGTTAAACTCAGGCCAGTTTTTTCCTTGAAAATATGAACTACATTACTTAGAAATGATGCATGTTCCTCCATGAAAAATATTTAAGGCAAGAGGGCTTTAGGATTCCATAAAGAAATCCCTTAAAGATAAATGAAAACCCATGAGATGATCAGAGTAAGTGTTAGCACTCAAAAACATTTTTCTTGGCTATGAGAGAGAAGTTTCCAAGGTAACATTTTCACTCCAACTTGTAGATTGAAGTCTAGCCCCTTCAATCTAGAGAGGGATCTCTCTGACCTTTACACTATGGCTACATATTTAGATAGGTTTTGTTGTTGTAGAGTTTGGTTGGGCTTGAAATCAATAGCTCATTGGGTGATGGAGTCAAATAATTAGATACGTATTTGTTTACCAAGATAACTGGTTGTTTAATGAGGATTGATAAAGGCAAGGTGGATAGCAGATCCTAGACCTTTGTCATTTTTTGTAGATGGATGAACAAAAATAATAAAAATCCACCACTATAGTGCATGCGCAATGAATCCTAAGGTGTCTTTAGAAGATCAAAATGGGAACCTTTGAAAAGCTTATCTCAGAGCATTAAAAACAAATATGAATTCTGAACTAATTTATCTTTCCAAAACATTCATAAGGAATGCATTCATGAGATTATAAAAAAAAAAAAGAAAAGCACAGAGATTCATAATAAAACCAACTATCTCATGGATCTTTATATCACTGGTTGTAATCTATTGATCTTGGAAAATGAAATAAAAGAATTTAAATAAACACATACAATGACTGTGTTTTCCATAAAAACCAACCCTTTATGAATATTCTTGATGAAATATATAGAAAATACAATATAGTTCAACTCCTTAAACTATGGTAGCAATAATTACAAATTATTTACATAATATTTGAGAGTTTAATTGAAAAAAATCACAGAAACCATATCCTCTTAGCTATTCAGATCACTAATCTGCTACATAATCCCTAGTCAAAACATAGTACAAGGCTACTATATGCTCCTGCTACTAGTATCATGGAAGAATAACGAACTATCTATTGCAAGATAGGATATGGAACGGTCTACATCTTTACAAGCTTGATCTATGAAGCTAAACTTGTATTCCCTCCTTGTAGCCAACTGATGCATGAACCTGGAAATGATGCTAAAATTGTGTAGTTGTCTACCTTCTTTGTTACTTGCTTTCCTCATGTTGACTTGTACTACTTAAGCCACAAAAATATTTGATACCTTATCACAGTATACTCAAAATGATTACTGCATGATGTTTAAGAATGGGTAAACCGAAATTCTAAATATCTATTAGGGTTTTGGTGTAGCAAAATTAGGTTTTACTGTAACAAAAATTAGGGTTTATACTATACTTTGCCCCTAGAGTCGATTGATCACTTCCCTATGTCCTCTGCAACTAGAGCAAGGATGTCCAACTTATATTGACTTCTTATCACCCTCCTAGTTATATTTTCTGTGCTTTTATTAGTTTTTAGGGTTTTTCTTTTGTTCTTCTCAACATACTCTGTTTTCCTCAGTCTTTTCCTACTTTTTGAAGTCTACTATGTTTTTTCTTCTTCATCAAGGATGATGATTATTTCTTTGTACTTAGGATTTATTATAGATTTTAAATTCAACCTCATTTTGTTAGTAGGCTAGGTGTGAGGTCTTTTTCCCTGAACCCTAACCTCTATCTCGACTTCCTCATCCTCTGTTCAAACTCTCTGTTTACCCTTTTTTTTTCTCTTTGAGAATTTTTGTTTTGTTTATTCTTCCTCTACCATAATTATCAGTTGGTGTCTTTGGCTTCTAGTCCTCCCTTCACAAACTTCAACCTATGGCATCTTCACCGAGACCTCCTCATGTTTTTCAGCTTGGTGTTGACTAGATTCTCCTTTGGTTTCCTAGGTTATAGCTGTAGAAAATCTATGATAGGTTAACCCGATAATGCAATATAAATCAAAGAAGAATGCTATAACCTATTTCTACTATCAATTGGTAGAACCTTAAAGATCGAGCTGAACAATATAACCAAAAGAAGAAGAATCAATGGCATAATACACATGAAAATACTTTGGGGAAAGCCTTAGCTAAAAACCCCACACTATTGTATTATCATACATGGTGGAAATACATAGGAATTATACAAAGCCTTAGCTCTCAGTACAATCCTCACAGATTCTCACGGGCAATCTTGGCTTCTCTCCAGCCTTTCTCTCTGCCTTTCAAGCTCCTATTTCATTGTGTTGTTCCTTATGGATGATTCTCTCTTACCAAGTGGAAAACCTTTCCTTCAAAACTGCGCAATCCTCAAGGATTGTGTTAGGCCCCTATACTACTAGTGTAACCCCTTATTTTTATTAGTACAACCCCCTTATTATATTTTTGTACCCATGTAGTCAGCATATTGTTACTATTGTACCCCATAGAAGCCCACTATTGTAATTATTGTGCCCTTACATTATTATTGTTATGTCGGCTCTGATTATATTATGACCCCTTAGACTCCTATATATAGAAAGGAGGTCGTGTCATTTGTATCATGGAAGAATTGTTCATTTGTGTAATGTAAAGGAGGTTGCCCCCTCGAAGACACTGAATTCTAAGGTGTTTATCTCTCTTTTCTATCTTTTTGTGAGCTGGATTCATAACATTTGGTATTAGAGCTTTGGATTCTAGGGTTTCACTGCTCCAAACAGGTCATCGTGACGTTTGCACTATAACTTTTCCTCTGCGACATTTCAGACGCTAAAAAAAAACCCATTTGGGTTGGCATCGTTTGGAACCTCGGGCCCAAATTTAATATCTTTGCGCACTATATTTGTAGAGATATGATCTGAGGAAGTTGGCCTTTTTGTAGACTCTCGAATTACATTCCAAACAGGTGACCTAGGGAAAATTGTCATAACTTTCTCTGTGAGCATCAAATTGAAATTTCGTAAGAAGTTATAGAAAGAGGACAGACTATAGTTTTTTGTGTATATTTTTCAGATCCTAACGTCGAAATAATGACACGTGGAAAGTCATACAAGTTTGCTATTCTCAAAAGGTGTATAATTAGGTTATCTTGGGAGATTGTGCATAACTCTTCCTTGGAGAATATTTTTGATCACACTGGTGGCATTGGAAAGAGGACACAGAGGACTACTATAAGTTGCGATTTCAAAACTAGAAGATCTGAAATTACAGAGTTATAGTCGTTTCAAGATCGAGCTCCTAAAATCAAGAAAAATCGAGATGAAGAAGTTTGATGGCAAGTATCCGGTAAATTGGATACTACAGATGGAGAAATATTTTGATCTACATTGTGTACCACTATTACAAAATGTATGTATTACATCTAATTATTTAGAACCGAATCAATTTTTATGGTATAAGGGGCTTTGCTCTTGTAAACCACTTGTCACATGGTCAGTTTTCACAGAGGAAATGATAGCACATTATGAGGATACAAAGAAAAACACCTTCTTTAGCTAATTGATAAATCTCAAACAAAAGTGTTCAATGGAAGAGCACATTGAGGACTTCGAAAGATTGAATATAAGGGAAAATGATATTCCAGAGAAGCAGAGGATTGATGTCTCCATAGGGACTTTAAAGGATAACATTTAACATGAGGTTCGTCATTGGGAACCTGATTCATTGGAGAAGGCATTCAGGTTGGCAAGAAAAGTGGAAAGCAAAATTATGGAAACAATGAACTCTTCCCCTCACAACTATAAAAATGGAAGTGTTGTTTCTCCTAGCCTTCCACAACCTACAAGGGTGACACCACAATAATTGGAAGAAAAAAGAGAAAAAGGGCTTTGTTACAATTGTGATAGAAAATGCACTAAAGGTCATAAGTGTGCTGAGAAGAAATTATTTTACATAGATTATGAAGAGGAGGAAGAAAAGGATCAAGAAACATCAAAATAAGAGGATATACACCAGGAACCAACCATAGAGAAAGTAGAAATGAATCCGACCATATCTTGTAAAGCATTGGCAACAATTACCACTCCTCAAACTCTCAAGATAGAAGGACATATCAAGAAGAAAAAAGTTCAAGAAATGAAAGATCACATCGAGAAAGAAGAAATGAATCCAACCGTATCTTGTAATGCATCGACCGGAATTACCACTCCTCAAACTATCAAGATAGAAAGACATATCAAGAAGAAAATGTTCAAGAAGTGAAAGATCACATCAAGCATCAAGAAATGAATCCAACCATATCTTGTAAAGCATTAGAAGAAATTACCACTCCTCAAACTCTAAAGATAGAAGGAAATATCAAGAAGAAAAAGGTTCAAGCCATGAAAGATCACATCGAGCAACAACAACAAGTTCTCCAACTTTTAAAGGATAATGCCACTTTGGTGCAAAATCGAATGAAACAACAGGTAGATCAACATCGCAGTGAAAGATGTTTTGATATAGGTGATTGGGTATTTTTACGGCTACATCTCAAGCAAGCTATTTATGAGAATGAAATGTTGGAAATACTACATGCACTTAAGAAATGGCGACCTTACCCAATGAGAAGAAACTTCAAGGTAAAAATGGATCATGATAGTCTTAAATACTTTTTAGAACAAATATTATCTTTAGAAGAACAAAAAAGATGGGTCACAAATATGTTGGGTTATGACTTTGACATCATCTATAGAAAAGGGAAGAAAATTTTTGTTGCAGATGCACTCTCAAGAAAGGATGAGGATGTTGAAGCATTGTTTTGTGCTATTTCTATTATCCAACTAGATTGGATAAATGAAGAAATCGATGAATGGAAGAAGGACAAAGAAGTGTGGCCACTCATTCAAAAGTTGCAAAATATCCAAATTCAAACAATATTGCCAGATTTTGAAGAGGAAGGAAAAATCATATTGGAACCTCGAGCAGTCACAGAAACAAGAACTCGACAGCTATGAAATCGATCAATTTTAGAGTATCTCATCAAGTGGAAGAACTTACCCGCTAAAGCTTCCACATGGGAGGACAATAATTTTATACAGAGTCATCAAGAACTACTCAAGCGTTGAGGACAACACTTTTTGAAGGAGAGGGGTGTTATCTCAAAATCAGGTCCTGATAGGCTGCTGATCAAGTTGACTCTAAGTAACTATTTTAAACCTACTTTAGACTGAGGCTTAGCCTCCTCAACCTGAGAGGGCTCTCTCAAAAAGGGGTTAATGATTTTGATTATAGATAAGATGGCTAACTCTTGTCAAACAACTGTGAGAATATGAATGGTGGAAACACATTTAACAACTATCCATTGGGCTTATGGAGTCAACAACATCTCAATATGACAATGAATTTAACTTTACATAGAAGTCAGGGCATTCAACATTTAAAATATTCAAAACATAACAACTCATATAGGACCACACAGTCTATGAATGCATACAGGAAGTCAGAGCACCTCAAGTGAATTCTGAGTGATTACACATTCATACCACTGCAAGAATTAGGAAAAGGACAAAATCACACATTTTGAACATAAAATCCCTCATGAATCCTGAGAAGTAAAGCCAAACATGTATTATCAAAACAGAGTTTTACGTAAGCCAAATATCAGCCTTTTTCATAAAAATTTCCAACCCTAAGTACATTTCTGCTTCAGCTATATATAGAGTTCTTATTCTAACTGATTGAGATTCCTCCTCAAGCATGAGGGGAATTCGAAAACTACTTCTATTACTGACATCTATTAAACTTTAACTACTTAATAAATACAACAAACTATTAGCTGGAGTTTTTTAGAGATCTAAATCAAATAGGACTCTAACTCCATATTACATGAATAATGGCTTTGATTAAGATCATTCTCTTTCTTTGACATCTGGTTCTCTTTCAGTTTGGCTGAGATGGGTGTTCAATGCTCCACGTTGATCTTGTATGCCGTACCCTCTCCACTGTTCAGAAATATAGGAAACTATCCTTGCTTCTCGGTTTTATGGTTTTCAAATCGACATAAGCCGGTCTTTCATCTTTGTTTTCCAAAACATGACGGGTGGCCACGTCTATTGATGTGTTGTCCACTATTTTAAAACATGACTTATTGATGTGCTGTCCACTGTTTTTAAAACCAGAAAACGCATTCAGGCTGTCTGAACCGTGCTTCAACTGCTTATGATATGACAAAATGCAAATTTGGATCCAAACCATTTTTCTCCACTTGTAT
The DNA here is from genome assembly GCA_000404065.3 of Pinus taeda. Classification (NCBI taxonomy): domain Eukaryota; kingdom Viridiplantae; phylum Streptophyta; class Pinopsida; order Pinales; family Pinaceae; genus Pinus; species Pinus taeda. The sequence continues at coordinate 54,809 of APFE031436695.1, read as the reverse complement.
TAGTCTGATTGGTTGCTGTAGCTTCATATGTCTCCTTGCATACATTTGTCCCTCAAAATTTTCCCGCTTCTGCTTCAAAATTGGTTGATTTATATTGGAACCATCACCTTCAGCAGTTTCGTAGCACGCTACAAAACTGCTAAGTTGTTTAAAAGACATTGTTCTTAACCCGAAAATTTTATTAATCAAGCACTTTATTGCCAAAACTTCCTTTAGACTTTCCAAAAACTGAGTGGACATTTAGGGTTCTTCAAAAAGGTCAGATCAAGCAAACTCATCAAAACTCAAAACAAAATCTTACTTGAAAGGTGATTTCATTTATCTGGTTCTTTAAGTTGGCTTAACTGTGCCTTTAGATCTTCTATTTGTCTCTTCATAACCTTATTCCCAGCTCTCAGTTGCATATTAATCATCCTGATGTACTTGGCTTCTTTGATTGCCGGCACTGTCTAAGTATGAAATTGCGTATTACAGTCAACCACCTCTACAGCTGCATTCTCCTCCCATAGGGTTTTAATTCTGTAATAATTAGCTTGTATGACTGCATGTCTTCTAGCAGCTTTCTTCAGTTTGGCAATCTCATGCTTAGCTGATTCCAATTTTCTTTTCAGGTGCTATATTGTCTTCTTTGGATGTGGTGACTGTTTTGCCTGTGTTCTTTCTTTGCTGGCATTGTGTCTCTTCCCCTGTTTCCTCTGTTCTTGGCAGTGCCTCCTGTACTTGCTGAAATATCCTTGTTATAGGTCTCCTGGGTTTAAAAACAAATTGTTCAGCTTGCTCATGAAATTTAAGCCTTTTTGAGGCTTTGGTTTTCTTTGTACTCTCTTTTTCTGACTGCATCAATTCATATTGAACTGGTAGGGACTCCTCAAAGTCAATAGCCTGCAATAAATAATTTAGACCTCCCTTTCAAACTGGACTTTCTTCAACCACTACTGCTTTACCTTTTTCTTTAGCCATCTGACTTCTTGTTCTTCTCCTTGAGACCACTTCAGCTACGCTTGTTTCAGGTACAATCTTTTTAACATGGGCTTTTTCCTTAGTTGATTGCTGAGGTGTGTCTTGAATGATGAGTGGCTGTACTGGCTCTCTCACTTGTTTTCTTGCTTGTAAATTTGGAACTCTCTTAGCTCTTGCTTCTGTTTGGAGATCCGCTATTGTGAAATCTCTTACAGGTAGAGGACTGAGGCCAGTCTGGCTTTTGAAGCCAGCCATAAAAATGAATGAATTCCAATCTTTGCCTACCTTTTGAAGCTCATCTAAGACTAGTAGTTTAATCAAACCATGATGAAACAAAGAGGTTTCACAATCCTCTTTCCTCAATTGTACCTTATCACACATCTTACTCAAACTACGGAATAGATAAAAAGGTAGATCAATGGAAACCTTCCCTGTGAAATGCAAAAGGAGCTTAAAATGGTACGAGTCCACCTTGTTATACCTTCCTTCACAAGTCAAATATTTTTGTATGCAGGTGAGTAAATGAGCATAATATTCTTTGACATAGCTCCTGGGCACTGCCTTACTTAAATCTGCATTTACAAACTCTTTCTTTAAAAACTCCTTGCAAGGATTCATGTCAAATTTGAAATTTTTAAACCATTCCTCTTTTCCTCGTGGGATCTCCGTCACAGTGGATATTATCTCTGGCGCGACCTGCAATTCTATCATGGCTACCTTTGAATTCAAGCCTGTGAAATTAAGCGCAAATTCTTTGGTTACCTGTGCATGTCCTCCTTGTAACTTCTTGCAAAAATTCCAGCACCCAGCTTTTTTGAATGCTTTCTCCACCTCTTTATTCCTTAGTGCTATATCCAGGCTTTCAGGCTCGTTCCTTAGACATTTGCCGGATATGTGTTCCTTTTTCTCCATTGGTCTTTCCAAAGATTTGCAAAAAATGACTACTAGCTCTGGTTTGAATTGTAACTCAACTTCTTTTAGAATTCTGCCTCAGTTGAATTTGCTGCCTCGGTTGATTTTCTGGCTCGCTTGATCATACTTGTATATGAACTTGAAATCTTGCCGTTTAAAATCTCTCAAATTGCAATCTTGCAGATTTGTTATTCATGCAAGATTAACAACCATCATTAAGATTTATGCACGGTGGCCTTTCTTGGAAATGATGATTCGCGTATCAACAGATCTAATGGTGGTGATAATGGCAATGAGGGGTGGAACGTGATAAGAGGAGTACATGAACTGACATGAGATGACATGGCCTGTGATTCATCTAACGGATTTGACATTTCGAGAAAGATTCGCTGTGAAATGTACGAATCCCTGATTTCGCAGCGCGGTTAGTTTAAAATTTGAATAATGCGTTGCGGAATTGCCTAATAGGGTTTGCGCTACGAAACTCCTAAACTATAAAAGCGCTACGAAAACACTTTAATAGTATGCATGCGCTACGCAATTATCAAAAGACTTGGTGACTGACATAAGATGACACGTGGCTATGAAACAATGGTGAATGGAGGAGAAGCAATGGTAGATAGGAATAAACTTGACTCATGACCTCTTAAAACTTCAGACTCTAAGGAAAAACAAAATTAAAGCAAGATAGACTAGCACTGACCTTTGTCATCGGGCTAGGATGAAAAGTTACATATATCAGATCTCTTTTTTAAAGTGATAACAGTGGCTCCACTTGGGATAGTGTTCTCCTGTAGTACACTAAGAACTCGTATGTCCAGTGCTTTGTCCATTTTATGAAAACATAGATGGAGTTGACAAGCATCCTTTTCTAGCTTTATGAGCCTTCACCTCGAGCTTGAGCTTCCTGTTTAGCTTGTCATTTATTTGCAACAAAGAAAAACTGATAAAACGGGTATATACAATGTTGTGAGAAACTTGGCAAAAATTTAATCAATTGTAATGCTTTAGGATCCCGCCATTAACAGGTCCTCCAGCATATGGCTTTCCATCAATCTCCTATAGAATGTAGGTGTTATTTCCATGGAAAGCAGAAATTTGATATGGCCCTTTCCACAAATTTTCAAATTTACCATGTTTACCTTTCTCTTCAATTCTAGCTTCCCATTTCAAAACTTTATCATGGATCTGGAATGTAACTTCTTTGATCTTTTTGTCAAATGCTCTCTTGATTCTGTTCTGGTTTTGTTGATGACTGTCAAACACCTCATTTCTTTTCTCTTGCAAAGCTATCAGCTGATTTATCCTTCGTTGTATAGCATTTGGTTCCTCTTCTAATCCTTGAATCAACTTCATTACTGGTACTCCAAGGGATGTTGGAAATATGGCCTCAGCCCCATATACTAGCTCATATGGTGATGTTCCAATGGACCTCTTTGTGAAAATTCGGTCAACCCACAAAGCATATTTCAATTTCAAATGCCAAGCTTTTTTATTTTCTTGCAGCAGCTTCTTAATGATTCTTACAAGGCTCTTGTTTGATGATTCAGCGAAACCATTTCCCTGTGGATAATAAGTAGTGGAATGTCCAAGGGAAATGTGATACTGATGACAAAAATTAATCATTCTTTTGGACTTAAAATCTTGAGCATTGTCAGTAATGATCTTAATTGGGCAAGCAAATCTTGATAATATATTATTTTCTAAGAAAGAAATAATCACTGAATCATTTGCTTGCCTTGTGGGTATTGCTTCTATCCATTTTGTAAAGTAATCGGTGGCTGTGAGAATCCAGCGATGCTGTCCTGATGAAGAGGGATGGATTTCTCCTATAAAATCTAATCCCCACTGCTGGAAAGGTGCTTCAACATATATAGGAACCAAGGGCAGTGGCATAAGCTTTCTCTTTCCTTCAAACACTTGACATTCATGACATGTAGCTATCTTTTTATAGATATCTCTGAACATAGTTGGCCAAAATTAGCCAGCCCTCAGGACCTTGTTTGTAGTGGCTTTCCAATAGTGATGTCCTCCACAATCCCCCTTATGAAATTCATCAATTACTTTATCAACTTCTTCTTCAATGAGGCAATTTAATAATATTCCTCTTGCATCTTTCCAAAACAAATTTTGGTCATACACAAAATATCTAAGAGATTTCAATTTGGTAAACCGAGCTTTGGATTTTGAAAGATTCTCAGGAGCTCTATTATGCTGCAAGACAAATGCTATATCCTTGTACCATTCCGAGATCAAGAATTTCTCATTTATTTGGACTAATTCCTCTTCATTTTCAGAAATTTCTGAGATTTATGTGCTTAAATTAATATCAATACAGTCCAAATTTGTCTGAGTCAACAATTTAGCTAGGCCTTGACCCTTTACCAACTTTGTGGGTTTGATCTCAATGTCATACTCCAACAGTTTTGCTATCCACTTTCCCCTTTTTCCATCTGGATCAGCTTGTGTAAGAATATCTTTTATAACAACATTTGGAACGTAGGCAACAATGTGAGAGTGCAAAACATAAATTCTGAAATCCTTTACTGCTTTCACCAAGGCATAGGCTTGCTTCTCTAAGATGTTATATTTCAATTCAGCATTTGCTAATGTCTTGCTAAAGAAGGAAATGGCTTGTTCAGTACCTTGACTTCCTTTTTGCAGTAGAACTCCAGCAATTGTGTCTTCAGAAGTGAATTTGAAGATAAGGAACTCCTTGGTAAAATCTGGGCTGATAAGTACTAGTGCTTGGGTAAGTGCCTTCTTGATCTCTTCAAATGATTTCTTTTCTTCAATTGTCCACTTAAAATCTACTCCTTTCTTTAACATCTTTGTTATGTTCTTGACAACTTCAGCAAAGTTAGGAATGAATCTTCTAACAAAGTTAACTTTCCCAAGAAAGGATTGAATCTCCTTCCTACTCCTTGGTAGATCTAATTTTTGAATTGCACTAACTCTATTAGGATCAATCCTAATTCCTTCTTCAGAAATAATATGACCAAGAAGTTTGCCAGAAGTTAAAGCGAAAATACTTTTGGTTGGGTTTAGAGAAATACCAAACCTCCTACACTTCAGCAGGACCCTTTCAAGGTGCTTTAAGTGATCTTCTTCCCTTTTTGAAAAAACCGTGATGCCATCAAGATAAAACACCACTGATTTGTCCTTTTCTTCAGAAAAAGCAATATCCATTGCTCTCTGGAAAGTGGCTCCTGCGTTCATGAGACCAAATGGCATCTTTGCATACATGAATTTTCCCCATGATGTGGTGAAGGCCGTTTTCTCCTGATCATCTGGGTGAACAAGAATCTGATTGTACCCTGAGAAACCATCAAGCATAGACATCTTTTGTGAACCAACAATATTTTGCAGAATCAAATCCATTTTGGGGAGGGGGTAATTATCTTTCAATGAAGCTTTGTTTAAGTTTCTGAAGTCTATACAAATTCTAATCTCTCCATTCTTTTTTCTGACTGGTACCAAATTAGCAAGCCAATTTGAGAATCTGATTGGAACAATAATTTTAGCGTTAAAGATCTTTTTCACTTATTTTTCAATCAGTGGCATCAGAATAGGATTAATTCTTCTTAACTTCTGTTAGAAAATTATGTATATTACGGAGCAATGGAACACATAAAATATTGCAGAAATATAAACGCACAAAACAAGAGAGACACAGATATACGTGGTTCACCCAGTTTGGGCTATGTCCACCTCGAACAGCCAGTCCTTCCTTTATATTATCCAGCAAAATGAAGAGACACAACCTACAGAAAAGACGCTGTAATATCCTCTGTTTTCTCTCACAGTCTCACCTCTCTGTTTCTCGGTCACACAGAATACACATCTATGTCCGCCTCAAATACAATGCCCTCATACAAAGAGAGGGGTTGCCTTCTAGGGCAAAAAACCCCAAACTAAACATAAGTTCTACCGTCAGATCATCCGCCTAATGAACGGCTTAGATTGACTAGAAATTACTATACTTTTACAAGGCAAATTTACATCTGTTTTTAGCTTCGAGGGCGCTGCCCCCGAGCCCCCGCCGGGGGACCGCTAGCCCCCGGACCCCCCAGCTGGGGGGGATCGGCCCCCCCGCACCCCCTCGCGTGGAGGGGTGTACAAAACTTCCTAGGGTATACATCCCGCTGAAACAAAGACCTCTGAACAATCATGCTCCACACACAACAGAACATACCAAAAAACTTAACAACATACCCACTCGGGTGTTCACTAAGACCTTCAATGACTATTCTTGTCTTGGGTTCCCAAACCTCAAAGAATATTGGTCTTCTTTCCTACTCTTGTCTTGGATGCTCTACACATTCTCAAAGAGTATTGGATGCCAGATGATTACCCAATCCTCCCATTCTTTCTTCCCAAGTGAAGACAAGAATGTTGTGTCTATTATGTGCCTACATTTCCATTCATGGCCTTTATCTATACTTATGATTGTTAGTTCTGGTCTAGTTCATGACCCATGAAATGGAAAAACACAATTGGCACTCCTTTGTAATCAGGGGTGATCCAAAACCCCCTCTTGATTAGGGACTTGTCAAAGCTTCCTCTTACCTAGGGACTCTTTCATTCATCAACAACTTCTTCATGGTGGGTCCTTCAGCTACTTAATCTCCTTCCTTTCTTTGATGTCAAGAATTCTTGTTCGAACTTCTTCTAGGTAGGGCACCATCCATCAATCACTTTCCTTCCTGGTTTGGCATGTCATTTCTTCCTTCGTGGAAAGTGGCTTTCTTGTCATACATCAATTTTTATTATCATCTTTCCTACTCCTTTTTCATTTGTCCATGCTTCAGAATACACTTCTAATGCATGCTTCATGGTACTTTCTTGTTTGCATGCTTCGACCTAGTAGCCCATCATGAATTTATCCTGATATTTCTTTAACGTTGCTTTTTATTTTGTTGGATGGCTTCTTCATCATGACATCTTTGTAGAGTAGAATAAGTTATCTGCATCTTTCATATCTCCAAGGCCTTCATAGGTGTCAAGGGTCCTTCCTTCCTGTTGGCATTATGTTTATGGTATGGTTATATGTTACAGATATTTTACTTGATGGCAACACTTGATGGCAACACCCATGGCATGGCTCTCAATATGATGAGAATTAAGAAACACTCAGGAGAAAAGTTCACGGAATTTTATGCAGATAAAATTTTATAAAAGTTTATTTCATGTGGAGAAAAGTTCACGGAATTTTATGCAGAGAAAAGTTTATTTCATGTGGGAAAACTTACCTTTGGTCCATGGTAGTTAGTCCTTGGAATTTGAACCTATGGTTTTTGGACCATGACATCTCGACAGACGTGTTGATCCCTAGTATTGAGTTGATGGTATTGGTTTGTTATGGTTTTGGCCCGTGGTATTGGTCCATGATTTGAGGAAGAGCTTGCCTATATAAAGCAAAGGAGATCATTTGGCTTGTGTATGCTTTTGGGTTGAATATCTTAAGATCTGAAATATTGGGTTATTGTTTCAAAAGCTCGATCTATATGAAAGTGAAGTGGAAAGCGAATCTGTGAAGGGTGATCTCTCGAGCGCTGCAGCTGCGGAAGTGCAGAGGCGCCGTAGAAGACGCCGCAGGAGACGCTGCAGGAGGCGTTGCAGGAGACAC